>JAYMFT010248243.1:0-10946 GCA_038088735.1 Panulirus argus
ATCTCTCTTACCCTTACATTACTTACTCGATCAAACCATCTCACACCACATATTTTCCTCAAACATTTCATTTCCAAGAAAACTTTATCTTGAGAAGGTTACTGATAATTACATACAAAAAGCAAGGAAGACCTACCATCATAATAAGTAGAAAAACAAATTCAGCAAACAAAATATTTTGGAATTTGCACGTCATACTAGTGTTTTGAAACAGTATTAATGCTGTTTTCAGATATGAAGACACCATACGGAATTACATAATGAAGAATAGCCGTCAACTAACAATAAACTAGGTGCCTACTCCGTTCCATGTAAAATCTGTAATAAGATGTCTATTGGCCAAACGGATAAATCTTTAAGGGAGAGGATTCAACAGTATAAATGTTCTGTAAGGACAGCCTTGGAATCAAATGCAATATTCAGACACATGATTATTCACATCCAATGAATTAGGGTAGTCAAAATTTTTTTACCCTTGTGTCACTTATAGGAAGGCTTATTGTTGAATCCTCCCTTATCAAGTCAACAGAACTATAAACGTAAATGAAGGAATGTGTAATTTAGATGATACCTTAATAAAATATCTGAAAAAACGTAATAAAATTTGGAAGGCAATAGCTGTCGTGACATTCGAGTAAGAAACTACAGAAGCTGGTGTCTGACTTTGGGAAAGTGTGGAAAAAATGGTTGTTCATAGTTAATATAAATGAAAATAGGGATATCAAATTTACCATGAGTAAGAGAGAGGTTGGTTAGCTTGATTGTGAGTTTGAATGGTGAGAACTTGGGGAAAGTGGGATCTTATAGATAACTAGAAGTGAATACGGCAGCGGATAGAATCATGGGAGCTAGAGTAGGCCATACGGTGGGTGAGGGGACCAAGGTCTTGGATTGAATGAGAAGTGAGTCAAAAGAGAAGTCGTTTTTTCGAGGGCAAAGACAGACACGTTTGATGGTAAAGTAGTAGTCCCGACGGTGTTATATGGATTCGAGGCTTGGGCCATAGATTAAAAAGCACGGAAGAGGAAAAGTGCTCGAAATGAAATGTTTGAGGACAGTGTGTCGTGTGAGGAGGGTTCTTCGAGTAAAAAATAACATGGTAAGAGAAGGGTGTGGTAGCAAGAAGAGTACGGTTGAGAGAGCTGAATAGGGTGTGCTGAAATGGTTTGGACAAATGGAGAGGACTGAATGAGTGAGGAGAGGCTAAGATGGGATATGTTTCAGAAGTGGAGGGAACAAGGAGAAGGGGAAACCAGAGCTTGACGGATGTAGCAAATGAAATTTCGAGTAATCGGAGCCTAATCATGCGGGAGGGCGAGAGGCATGCATTAGGACAAAGCAAATGTGGTATGCAGGAGGCGATGTGGGCTGAACCAGGGCATACGAAGTGGTCAGGTTAGTTGGGTGACAGGCTGTTTGTTGCTTTAGGCCTATCAGTTACCGGTCATTAAGGTTGTTAAACTTAAGCTACATCCACCAGCCGAATAGACAGTAACACTTTTTTCAGTGTTTTACTAAAGGTGGGGCTGCACTAAACGCAAACATTGTTTGTAACATGTTTCGGTGACTGTGATGATCAGTGATGAATGTCACGTTAACACCAACGGAAAAATGTAAGGAACACTGCTGTAAACAGTTTTTAATGCCTCCAAAACCCAATCTCTTCCTATCTCTCTATCGAAAACTCCTCACAACTCTTCTCTCTCCTTTGTCGGTTCTGTAATTCCACATCTTGCCTCAGTGAACATACTTGGTATTACTGTCACATCCACTCTTTCTTGGAAACCCCACATTGTGGGAATAGCTAAGTATGCCTCTAAGAAACTGGGTGTCCTGTTTAGATGTCGTAACGTTTTCTCTTCTGAACAGTTGCTCCTTTTATACTAGGGATTAATTCGTCCTTGTATGGAGTACTGCTTTCACATTTAGGGCGATTCTAGCTCTGTTTCCTTACTTGATAGAGTTGAGTCGAAAGCGATCTAACTTATAAACTGTCCCAGGCTAACTTCCATACTTGACCCCCTTGCCTTACGCCGCAATGTTGGTTCACTCTCCCTCTTCTGTTGGTATTACTTAGGTTTTTGCTCCCGAGAGCTGGCTGCTTGTGTGCCTCTACCGCAAGCTAGACCACTCAGTGTTAGGCAAGCTGCTGCGTCACATGATTATTGTGTGGCCATCGGCAACTCAAGGGTGTGCCGTTTTGATACCTGCTTCTTTCCCTACACGTCGAAGCTCTGGAACTCTTTACCTCTCCTGTCTTTCCCAATAACTATGACCTGGCACATTTCAAACGACAGGTCTTCACTTTCTCAAAAAATTCGTAAATACTTTCCCTTGTCTTTTCTTTTTTCTTTCATAATTCTCTCCATATTTCAGTTGGGGCCCGGCCTTGATGTGGACTTTAGTCCGTGACTGGAGCCTTCAACATAATTAAAGGTGACAAATATCGTACGAATTACACTTCGCCAACAGCCAGCCAACCCCTCATGTGAGGGGCTCTACCGTACCAACGTAAAGGAACAAAAAACTTGATAAAATTGATCTTTTTCCTGATAGCGTTAAAACTTACCTTTATAGAGCTGAACCTTCTTTCTAAAGAGTTGAACCTTACCTTGATAAGAGTTGAACTTTGATTAGAGTTGAAATTTACCTTGATAGGGTTGAACTGTACCTTGATACAGTTGAAGCATACCTTGGTAGTTGAATCTTCTCTTTGTAAAGTTTAGCTTTACTTTGATCCAGTTGAACTTGACCTTGATGAAGAGGTGTCCGTGTCTGCCCAAGGTGAGGACATGCTGATAACGGTGGGAACGTTAGTATGGTAATCCTAGCGTCAGTGTTGCCGTATGTGACCGGTGGGTCTGCCACACTGACCCACATATTCCTATACAGCTGTAGGGGAGCCACATGTCTCGACCTCACCTTACCTCGACATGCGCGGTGACGTGGGCGGAAACCGGGTACTGTACGCATGACGTCATGCGAGCGGTAACGTTAGCAAGGAGGCAAGCGGATGGCAGTTAAGGGGAGAGGCTCACGTTACCAATGGGCGGGATGCAAGTTAACGTGTAACCCAACGCTGAACTAATTCGCGGTGCTGAGTACTGGTTACCCGATACCTGCAGCTGCTGGTGGCAAGGTGTGAACCAGGCTGTTTACATCAGCGAGAGAGAGTGAGTGAGAGAGAGAGAGAGAGAGAGAGAGAGGGGACTTGGGTAGGCACGTGGGACGGTGTCAGCAGCAGGCCTGTCACAGACCACCTGCCGGGCCGGGCCAGCCTCGTCCTGGTGGGGGCTGGGGAGACGAGCCGCCGCCTCCTCCTGTTGCTAATTGGCTCTCTCAGCGGACCTCAGGTTACTCCTGTACGCTCAGCATGGGTCCGGCTGCCCCCCACACACACACCAGGAGGGGTACTTGCCTATACTGTCCCAGATCACAACTCAGTATAGTTTTCCAGCGTCCACTAAGCTCTGAAAAAAGCCATCCTTTTTACGAATGATTTTTCAGTGTACATTAAATAAAGTTTTCAAACATGTGTCTGTAGAAGGCACAAATGGGGAGAGAGGTAGGGGGAGGCGCTGAGGAGTGCTGTATTGCACAATATGTTGTCGGGTTATAGTCACGTATGTTGTCTGTATAACGTGTTATGTGTAGTGAGGGACGTCAGCTTACGGTATGGGTGTGTGTGTATGACGTCATACGGTCAGGTATGGGGGCTCGTGGTTTAGTGTACGCAAGACGAAGGTTTGCTATTGACTCCTCGTTTTCTCTTCTTCATTGTGCTTTAAGATTTTTCTTTCAAAAATTAACTGTATAGTATTGACCGGTTCCTCAGTAGTTTAGCGCAGTGAATAACCGCTTGACACGAGAGCTGTATTTTTTTTTTATGTGTGTGTGTGTGTGTGTATGTGTTTACACGTGTCGTCATGAAAACAGTAAAGTCGGTCATTGTATCCACTTGACGTACACTTCCATACTTGCTGCAGTGACTAAGACTGTGGCCTGTGCCTGTGTTGCCCCCATCTAGTGTCCAGTGCGCTAACGGTCATTCGTATACCATTGCAGGTACGTGAGGCGACCGTCCAGGCTCGCTACCACCTTCAACACACTCCAGGCTGGCTGGACGATCACGGCAACACCTTGGTAAGTTGCTGACCCACGCCAAGTGCACCATAACTTGGGCTCCTTGTCAAGTTAAACTTTTTAAACCTTTTATTTTTTTTTAACAGACAACCCAGGCGTGGGCCAATCAGGCCTCTTGTTGTCTGTCTTTCCCATGTAAACTCATGTAAACACATCAAGTTGTTAAGTGTCAGTCTTACCCACATAACCTGAATTGCTTCCAAAGTTATCAAGTTAGTGTCTGTGTTACCAGCATAACTCTTACTGACTCACTCACATTTTAAACGAGTTCTGGATGAGAATTGAGTTTGTCGCGAGCGTTTCTGGTGACTGTATGGGAGGCATCTGTTGGCGCCGGTGTTCCACGCATGAGTATTAGTCAGCCGCTGTACAGGTGTCTCCTGGAGAACCAGACAACGCGGGTGACGACGCCAGTGGGAGTTGGTCGAGTTGTTACAGGCAGTGTTGAAGTTCTCAGGTCGTGATACACCCTGATGGGTGTGGGTCCTGCCTGCATCTGGCCTAGTACCGTACCTGCCATGTGTACGTAGAGAGACTAAAGGAAGGCAGTGGGTAGAAAAACGTTCGGATAGAAGAGAAAGATAGATAAGGAAGAGAAAGATTATATTTAGATAGATAAAGAAATACAGAGAGTGAAGATATTGTAGAGTTGAGGAGTTGAGAGGCGGCTGTGGTGTTCACCATACGCCATTATGCCTGTATATTCTCTTAACAGGATAAGTCCCTGGGCCGGCGGGGGAGGGTCTGACTGCTGCTGTCATTCCTTGTCATTGTGAATGACGTGCAGGAATGGCGGCTGGGGTCATACGGCTTCCTGGGTGGGTTACAGAGGACGAACAAGGCCAAGTGTTACTTGTCCAGGATGAACTTGGTCACGGTTCACTGTTTGCTGAGTCTCGCAGGACGAACAAGATCGGTCATTAGTTGCCTAGGATGAACTAAGTTCCGAATAGGTATTTGGTTTTGTTTCGTTGGATAAAATGGGATGAATGAGTGTATGGGTGGGTACTTGGTTTGTTTCACGAGACGAAGATTTCCGTCGTTGGGATAACACGGATGTGTTAAGTTTCCAAGAAAAAATATTTTGACGGGTGAGTATTTGTTTTCTCACTGACATAATCAGTGCAAGCGAAGTCTTCAAGACGTCTTCCTCAACAGGCCTGAACATCATATCAAACTTTCACAAAGAGCACTTTGTTCCAATTGCAATCTAGTCATTTACAGATCGCCTGAGCCTGAACCTCTCCTGGCCAAACTACAGAATTCCTAACGTGTGGAAACTCGGTATCAATCCAGAACCATCCAACTCCCCCTCGTCTTACCGCCATATATCACCTCTTTTTTCAGTATCCAAACTATTGTAAAACTGGTCAAGCAGCTGAATCAAGCAATATGTCCCACTCTTACCAACACAGCATGGCCTCACACACCGTTACCGACTACCTAACTACACACAGACCTTACACAACATATCCAATATGGCTTCAGCCAACCAGAACGCTCTTCTCGCATAGTATTGGTTGCATTAAACATCAGAAATCATTTGACATTGTCCTCCGATATTTCTTAATATTTCTTCACATTTAAGACACTTGACACCATCTTCCACAAGTGACAAAAAGTGGTTGGCCAATTTCAGAGGTGGCCGCCAAACCTGAGGCACTCTCAAAGGCTTCATCTCTAAAACCTCTAAGCTCTACAGTGGAGTTCCCAAGAAGCAGTTCTTTCTCCAAACATTCAAATTCTCCTCCAACATGGCCACCCATTATCTCCTGTAGACCACAGCATGAAGGTCTTCTCATCTGCAGATGACCTTACAGTCACATCACAGCACTCAGACGTCACGGAAGCAGTAACAGACGTGTGGTACTTATGACACAGTTAGAACAGTGGCTCATTCAGAACATAATGTCTACGTCTCCGCAGAACCCTTCAGTCATCCTCTTGGCCTCAGACAGGCACGAATCCAACCTGCTCCTTCCCACCACTTTGAATGGCCATTCGTTTCCACTCGACAATACCTCAGCTATTCAGGGCATCACATACGAAACACGCATGACGCTCGTTTTCCACACCACAAACATTAACACAAAAGCCATAGACGAATTAACGCCCCCAGAACATTAAATGGTATCAGATTTGGACAAGTCAAATAATCCCTTGGTGTCCTTTACAGACATTTCATCCACTCCACCTTCCTGTTGATCCACCATGTCAACAGCAGATATAACAGAGCTTCATATACAAAAGAGTTTTCAGAACAATCACTGGATAGCTGGCAATCGCATTCGTTCAACACTTACACAGTGAAACAAAGATCCATACAATCTCCCTTCTGTATGCTCGGCGCTCAGTTCTTTGCACCAGCACTAAACCCTTCCCATTCAGACCGCTCCATGACTGACCACCAACCCCCAGACAGAAATGGGAAGCCTACCCCTGCTTCACTTTACATCAATCTCTACTCACAGATCCCCCTCCTCCCAACGAACACAGAAATGACAAACCACAAATACAGTAATGACTGGCAAGGAGAATGACTGGACAGGCACTAAAAAACTGCTCTCTCATCATTATCTTCAACACGGCTCCACTAGGAACCCCTCTCCCGAGACATGTACGAGTGACACTTTCTCGTCTGCGCTCTGGACGCCACCCATATCTAGAAGCCTACGAGCACCGATTAAACGAACCTCAAGCTCCTTCACGACCACGTTCTTGTTACCACAATGAAGACACCGAATGTTTAATGCTTAATTGCTCCTTATTTTTCCCTTATTGGCACACGCACATCACTACGTTTTATGCCATATTTTCCCTCCCGTTGGACGTGGCCGGCCTCCTGAGCGCTGCGGAAACCCCATAGAAGGTAAAAGGGACTCATTGGGCAGGAAGGTAAGGTAAGGTAAGGTAAGGTAAGGCACAGATCTTTACAGCCGTAGGAGTTAAATGGTTTCCCAGTACGGGGTGAAGTTGGTGGTGCGTTGTCTTCCCAGGATGATCAACAGTGCGATAAGTACCATCAGATGGCGGTACGTGGGTTTTTTTTTCCCCAAGACGAGTAAAGGCAAGAGTCCCGTCCGGCTGCGAGTTCCCTTCCCAGGACGAGCAGGGACAAGGTCAAACTCTTAAGTGGACATTACTTTGGTGTCCCAGGATGAGGGAATGAGCTTCACCGAGACAAGATTTCCTTATGGCTTCCTTGTAACCATAAGGAGTGCGCTGCCTTTACTCTAGGAATGAACGCCCAGAACAGGACGGTACCATTCCTGAGCACTTCGGCACCACCATTGAGCCCGTTGGCACCATCCTTGAGCCCGATGACACCATCACTGAGCACGACGCTACACCACCCTTGGGCGCAGCGGTACCTTCACTGAGCACGACGGTACAACGCTTTGCTACGGCGGCCAGGCGTTAAGGGTCAGCAGCTGTAGCGTTCGAGGAAGCTGACATTGTTATAGTATTTGGCACCAATATGTTTATAGTATGATAGTACGTTATGGTTGTAGTGCTGAGGTTATCTGGTTATACCATGCGGTATAACCATATGCTGAGGTTATGTGGCTGTGATATTGTTATACCTGTGTCGTAGTACTGTGGTTATGTGGCTGTAATGTGGTTATACCTGTGATGTAGTACTGTGGTTTTGTGGTTGTAATGTGGTTATACCTGTGGTGTAGTACTGTGGTTTTGTGGTTGTAATGTGGTTATACTTGTGGTGTAGTGCTGTGGTTAAGCGATTGAAAACCCGCCTTTTAAAAACCGGTTCAGGTGACCCGTGTTGGAGAAGACATGGGAAGGTAGAGAGTTGCAAAGTTGAGCGGCGTGAGGAAGGAAACGGACGTGACAACTGGACGGGTCCGGCCGTAGTACCCGGCTGCAGGCGGGAGACGTTCGTCACAACGTGTCCAAATAATGGCTGAGATATCGGGGCTCGTCACGGCGTGGGAGTGGGTCTGCAGGGGAAAGCTGATCGTAAAGCTATTTTTAAGACCTTTTTAGTAGCAAGGGAGCGATAATGCTTACGTCATCCCCGTGTTGATGGCGGCACGGGAATAGTGAAGAGGGAGAGAGAGGAGGAGGATGGAGGCAGTAGGGGTGGAGCAGGTAATGATGATGATAGTGTGCAGTTTGACGACAGAGAAAAAAGCTTGATAATGATGATGGTGAAGATAGTGATGATGATGGTAAAGATAGGGAAGGGTTAGGGAAACAGCGAGATGGACTCTGGTGTAGATGCGGTGGCAGAGGCCCCACTCCAAGGTGAGGTGACGTGTGACGACGTTTCTGGTGACACGATCCAGGAGCAGGAGGGGGCCTAAGGAGACTGCAGCAGATGGTGAAGATGGTTTTGATGCATTATTGTTCAGTTGGCTGTTGTGGTGTGTGCGAGGTGTTCTTTTGGCTGTTGAAAAGTGTGGGAGGTGTTCTGCCGGTTGTTGTGGTATGTGGAAGGTGTTCTATTGGCTGTTGTGGTGTGTGGGAGGTGTTCTTTTGGTTGTTGTGGTGTTGAAGGAGTTCTGTTGATTGTTGTGGTGTGTGGGGGGTGTTCTTTTGGCTGTTGTGGTGTGTAGGAGGTGTTCTTTTGGCTGTTGTAGTGTGTGGGAGGATGTTCTTTTGGCTGTTGTAGTGTGTGGGAGGTGTTCTTTTGGCTGTTGTGGTGTGTGGAAGGAGTTCTGTTGGCTGTTGTGGTGTGTGGAAGGAGTTCTGTTGGCTGTTGTGGTGTGTGGAAGGAGTTCTGTTGGCTGTTGTTGTGTCTGAGAGGTGTTCTTTTGGCTGTTATGGTGTATGGAAGGAGTTCCGTTGGCTGTTGAGGCGTGTGGAAGGTGTTCTGTTGTCTCTTGTGGTATGTGGGAGGTGTTCTTTTGGCTGTTGTGGTGAGTGGGAGGTGTTCTTTTAGCTATTGTGGTTTGTGGAAGGAGTTCTTTTGGCTGTTGTAGTGTGTGGGAGGTGTTCTTTTGGCTGTTGTAGTGTGTGGGAGGTGTTCTGTTAGCTGTTGTAGTGTGTGGAAGGAGTTCTGTTGGCTGTTCTGGGGTGTAGGAAGTGTTCTTTTCTCTGTCGTAGTGTGTGGGAGGTGTTCTTTTGGCTGTTGTGGTGTGTGGAAGGTGTTCTTTTGGGTGTCGTAGTGTGTGGGAGGTGTTCTTTTGGCTGTTGGTTTGTGGGAGGTGTTCTTTTGGCTATTTTGGTGTGTGGGAGGAGTTCTGTTGGTTGTTGTGGTGTGTGAGAGGTGTTCTGCTGGCTGTTGTGGTCTGTAGGAGGTGTTCTTTTGGCTGTTGTAGTGTGTGTTAAGTGTTCTTTTAGCAGTTGTAGTGTGTGGGAAGTGTTCTTTTGGCTGTTGTGGTGTGTGGAAGGTGTTCCTTTGGCTGTTTTAGTGTGTGAGAGGTGTTCTTTTGGCTGTTGTGGTGTGTGGAATGAGTTCTGTTGGTTGTGGTGTGTGAGAGGTGTTCTGTTGGCTGTTGTGGTGTGTGGGAGGTGTTCTTTTGGCTGTTGTGGTGTGTGGGAGGTCTTCTTTTGGCTGTTGTGGTGTGTGGGAATTGTTCTGTTGGCTGTTGTAGTGTGTGGGAATTGTTCTGTTGGCTGTTGTAGTGTGTGGAAGGAGTTCTGTTGGCTGTTCTGGTGTGTAGGAGGTGTTCTTTTCTCTGTTGTAGTCTGTAGGAGGTGTTCTTTTGACTGTTGTGGTGTGTGGAAGGTGTTCTTTTGGATGTCGTAGTGTGTGGGAGGTGTTCTTTTGGCTGTTGTGGTGTGTGAGAGGTGTTCTTTTGACTGTTGTGGTGTGTGAGAGGTGTTCTTTCGGCTGTTGTGGTGTGGATGGAGTTTTGTTGGTTGTTGTTGTGTTGAGAGATGTTCTTTTGGCTGTTGTCGTGTGTGGAAGGTGTTCTGTCGACTGTTTTGGTGTGTGGGATGTGTTCAGTTGGCTGTTGGGGTGTGTAGAAGATGTTCTGTTGGCTGTTGTGTGTGTTTGAGGTGTTCTTTTGGTTGTTTTGTTATGTGGGAGATGTTCTTTTGGCTCTCGTAATGTGTGGAAGGTGTTCTGTTGGCTGTTGTGGTGTGTGGAAGGTGTTCTATTGGCTATTGTGATGTTTGAGAGGTGTTCTTTTGGCTGTTGTGGTGTGTGGGAGGTGTTACGTTGGTTGTTTTGTTTTGTGGGAACTGTTCAGTTGGTTGTTGTGGTGTGTGGGAGGTGTTCTGTTTTCTCTTGTGGTGTGGGAGGTGTTCTTTTGGCTGTTGTGGTGTGTGGGAGGTATTCTGTTGGTTGTTGTGGTGTGTGGGAGGTGTTCTGTTGGCTGTTGTAGTGTGTGGGAGGTGTTCTTTTGGCTGTTGTGGTGTGTGGGAGGTGTTCTGTTGGTTGTTGTGGTGTGTGGGAGGTGTTCTCTTGGTTGTTTTGTTATGTGGGAGCTGTTCAGTTGGTTGTTGCAGTGTGTGGGAGGTGTTCTGTTTTCTGTTGTGGTGTGGGAGGTGTCCTTTTGGCTGTTATGGTGTGTGGGAGGTGTTCATTTGGCTGTTGTGTGTGGGAGATGTTCTGTTGGCTGGAGTGATATATAAAAGGTGTTCTCTTGTCTGTTATAGTGTGTGGAAGGTGTTCTGTTGGTAGTTGTGGTGTGTGGGAGGTGTTCTGTTGGCTGTTGTGGCGTGTGGGAGGTGTTCTGTTGGCTGATGTGGTTTGTGGGAGGTGTTCTTTTGGCTATTGTGGCGTGTGAGAGGTGTTCTGTTGGCTGTTGTGGCGTGTGGGAGGTGTTCTGTTGGTTGTTGTGGTGTGTGGGAGGTGTTCTGTTGGTTGTTGTGGTGTGTGGGAGGTGTTC
>JAYMFT010248254.1:0-10946 GCA_038088735.1 Panulirus argus
AACCACTCACACACACTCACACACACACTTGATCTCCGTTTCCTGCATTAGCGAGGAAGCCCATAACTTGACCCCACATTCCTTTCCCTGGTTTACCGTGCGCTTCACAAACCTGGTTCAAAACATCGGCAGAACGTCGATCCTATTATACCACATCGTTCCAATTCATTCTATTCAATGCAGCCTTTAACCCTCCTGCATGTTCAGGCCCCGATCACTGAAAATCTTCTTCAGTCCATCCTTCCGTCTCTAATTTGGTCTCACTCTTCTCCTTGTCTTCTCCACTTCTGATACATATATCCTCTTTTTTTCAACAATGCCTCATTCATTCCTTTCATGCGTCCAAACCATTTCATTAAATCCCTTTCTGCTCTCTTAACTGCTTTAATACCACACATCTCTCTTACTATTTCATCACTTACTCAAACTCACAACACATATTGTCCTTATACATTTCATTCACAACACATCAACTCTCCTCCGCAGAACCTTTGCATACATATAATTTTGTTGGAAATACTATTCTTTCAAACATACCCATTGTTGCACTCCCAGATAATATTCTCTCTTTCCACAAATTTTTCATCGCTCCTAGAACCTTCGCCCCCTCCCCCACCGTATGACTAATATTTGCTTCCATGGTTCCATTTGCCGCCAAGTCCACTCCCAGATGTCTAAAACACTTCACTTCCTCCAGTTTTTCTCCATTCAATCTTACATCTCAACTAGCTTGTCCCTCAATCCTGCTAAACCTAATAACCTTGCTTTTATTCACATTCATTCTCAACTTTTTCCTTTCACACACTCTACTTCTGCAGTTTCTCATTTGAATCAGCAACCAGTGCTGTATCATCAGCAAGCAACATACTGCATACTTGCCCCTTTCTTCAAGACTCTTGCATTTACCTCCTTCACAATCCCACTAACTAAGAAATTCAATAGCCATGATGACATCACACAACCCTACCCCACACTATTCTTTACTTGGAACAATTCGTTCTCCTCTCTTCCTACTCGTACACAAAACTTACACCCTTGATAAAACCTTCTCACTGCTTTTGATAACTCCTTTTTCATATCTTACATATATTCTTGAGACCTTCCAAAAAGCATCTGTATCAACCCTGTCATATGCCATCTCCAGATTCATAAAATGTCTCATACCAATCCATCTGTTTTCCTAAGTATTTTTCAAACGCATTCTTCAGAGCAAACACTTTATCCACATATCCTTTACCACTTGTGAAACCACACTGCCCCTCCCCAATCTGATGCTTTGCACATACCTTCACCCTCTCAATCAATACCCTCCCATATAACTTACCAGGTATAATCAACAAACTTACACCTCTTTAGTCTGAACTCTCATCTTTATCTCACTTGTCTTTATGCATTAGCACTATACATGAATTCTGCACGATTTTCGCCACCTCTTCTCTCTTCAAATCATTTTCTTTGACTCTCACTTCGCTTACCACCCAGACCAATACACCTTACATCTGTCACTCTACCATCAAACACATTCAACAGTCCTTCAAAATACTCACTCCAGTTCTTCATCACTTCATCACTATCTTTTATCACTTTCCTTTTGCCCGCTTTACCGACGTTCCCATATGTTCTCTTGCCTTTCGTACATTATATACCTTTTTTTCTAAAACATATTTTTATCCTCCCTAAAGTTTAATGATACTCTCTCACCACAGCTCTCACTTGCTTTCTTTTTCAACCCCTGCACCTCCTCTTGACCTTCTGAAGCTTTCTCTTACACATCTCCCAGTCATTTCCAATCCTTTCCTGTAAGTACCACTCATACGCCTCTCTTTTCTCGTTCACTAGCAGCTTTACTTCTTCATCCCACCACTAACTGTCTTTCCTAGTCTTCCCTCCTCCCATGTATCTCTTGCACGTGCCAACACAGCTTTCCTAAATGCCTCGCTTTTCTCATCCACTCCCCTCGCTTCATTTACTTTCACCGTTTGTCATTCTACACTTAGTCCCAACTGGAATATCTTCACACTAGTCTCCTTTCCAAGCTCATTTGCTTTCACCACTCTCTTCTCCCCGACATTAGTTCCTCTTTTCCGAAAGTAAACCTACAAATATCCACTCTCGCCTCCACAAATAGTAATCAACATCCCACCTGCTGCCCCTTTTAGCACAGTTACATCCAAAAGTCTCTCTCTTACACGCTTATCAGGTTTGAGGAAGTTACGTTGTCAATGCAAGAGAGAAAAGAGAAATATGTGGACATTACCTGCAAGGAAGAAGTGCGATTAATATGGTTGTGTACATGAGAAAGGGGTAGGAAGCCGAGATGAAGATGCAGAGGCAGAAAAAGAGAGCAAATGTTTATCCGGACGAGAGAGTATCGGCAAACATCAGGGAAAATGCAAAAACATTTTAAGACGAGATAAATTTTGTATGGAGAGCAAGAGAAATAATGGGAGCATCAGTAAAGGGAGGGAACAAATGAGGAAGTGCCGACAGGCAAAGAAGAGGCAAAAGGGAGTTGGAATGGGTATTCTTAAGAGTTGATAAATGTAGTGATGATAGGGTAGCGGAAGTGCGTTGTTAAGGACGTGGAGGTATGCGATGCTAGAGAGAAGAAATTGGTTTGGTGAAAAGAGAAGAGGTGGTAAAACCTTGCCTAAGATGAAGTCTGGAAAGCAGATGGAGTTAACTGGATTACAGTTGAATTCCTAAGGAAGATGTCAGTGTTCTTGATTGCTAATTTTGGGTTTTCGGTATAAATATAGCTCGAGGTAACGTGTCTGGGGATTGGAGGAATCTTTGTATAATGCCAATGTATAAGCCGAGGAGGATAAACGTGGCTTCAAAACTGATAGAGGATGAGGTTGTCAGGTATTTGCTTTGATGAATATGTGCGAGAAATTCTTAGAGGAGGAGAAGAATTTGTATGTGGCAGGATCTGAAGAAACCGTATGACAGGCTTGTGGAGATGTTTTGTGCAAAGTGTTACAAACTTCTGGTGTGGAAAGAAACCTACTAGAAGCAAGAAAGTAAGGCGCATGTGCTAATAGGAAGAGAGGAAAGTTAAATCATTACAGGCGAAAATGGTCTGTGGTAATGGTGTGTAATGTCACCAAGGCTGTTTCATCTCTTTATGGCAAGGGTGGTGAGGGAGGTAAGTACGAAGGTCTTGGAAGAGAGGTGGTTGGTTTGCATTCTACTGGAAGTTGGGGATGAGGGGCCAAGAAGTCAGTTGCTCTTTGCTGATGACACGACTCTGATGGCAGACTCGAGTAAGACACTGCAGAAGCTAGCGTCTGAGATAGGAAGAGTGTGAGAAAAGAGAGCTGAGAGGTAATGCCAGTGAAAGTAAGTTTATCAAGTTCACTGCGGGAAAAAGACAGGTTGGCAGAAGAGTGAGTTTGAATCTAAAGAACTTGGAGGATATTGAGAGTTTCATATACCTGGTTGTGGTCCTGGTAGCGGATGAAACCATGAAAGAGTAAGCAAGCCGTAGGGCGGGTGAGAGAGTTGGGGTCCTAGGTGTACTGAGTAGTATGTGCAAGGAAACGTTAAAATTTGTGAGGGCAAATATTGGTATGTTTGATGGTCAAGTAGCGCCGACGGTGTTGTATGGATGGAAAGGGTGAGCCACTGATCAAAAAGTACGGATGAAGGTGGATGTTGTAGAAATGAAATCCTTGTTGACGATGTATGGTGTTAGGAGAATAAATCAAGTAAGAAATGATAGGGTAAGAGAGAGGTTAGGCAGTAAGAAACGTATGGCTGAGAGAGCTAAAGAGGGTGATGAAACTATTTGGAAGGGTGAGAAGCTGACTAAAAGAGCATATGTGGGAGTACCGTCTGGTGCAAGTGATCACCGACAAATTACATCTGCTCGCTTTCAACACTGCATGTAATGTTGGTCAACATGACAGTCGCAAAAAAACTACTCAATTTAAAACGTGCATTTCTTAATGATCTTCGCATTGCTCTTGATAGGCAAACCTGGGATGATATGAGCAATGAAAATGACAGGAACATAGCTTGGAAAACGTTCAGAAAAATCTTCAAACCAGCAGGCGGAACATATGTACCTATACGTAGAAAACGGTCTCTTTGTAAAACGAAACCAAGGTGGTGGAATGGCGAAATGAAAAATGTCTGTTTTCTAAGAAAGCAGCTCATATTAAACTTAAAGATTTTAGTAACCAACCTGATAGAGCAATTTATGCAAATTCGCGTAAAGTAAGTTATACGACAAAACAAGTGTCAATGTTAAACGTGTACTGTTGAAAAAAGTAAAAGAAGCTCTGAGGAGTTTTATAGCTAAATTAGAAGCAAGAGATGTTAGATGCCAGAGAATCATTTGCCATTCAATAGGTCCATTAATCACGGAAAACGGTGACTTAGTTCAAGATACCGAAACCATGGCAAAAATATTACACGAATTCTTTTGCATCTGTATTTACGATCGAAGAAACTACCCTTGTCGTACATCTAATTCCATTGATAAGAGAGGGAGATTTTCTTCAACTAAATGACATAAAAGTCGAGGACATGCTTTCAACAATAAAAGGGGTGAAAATAACAAAACGGCTGGCCCTGGTAAGCTATATCCAAGAACAATGAAAAAAAAAAATTATATTATTAAACACCTGACTTCTCTTTTAAAGTCATTTGCTTTCGGAAAAGTTCCAGGTGTATAGAAGTCTGCCATTGTATCACCGATATTCAAAAAAGTAATAGGACACTGCCCTGAGATTATCAACCAGTTAAGTTAATATCTGTTGTTGGAAAACTTATGAAAACCATCATTCAAGACAGAATTGAAACCATTTGTAGGACCACCACTAAATAAACGATTCTCTGCATGGTTTTCGGCAAAATCGCTCATTTCTGACAATTCTGCTTGATTTCCTTTATGATTAATCAACTGTGTAACAAAAGTAAAGAAGTTGATGTTATCTGTCTAGATTTTTATAACGCTTTCGATAAGATTCAGCATTAAAGGCTACTCGCAAAAATTAAGTTTCATGGCAATGATGGGGTTGTACTTTAGTGGATAGGAAACTGAATGACTGGCCGTAAACAAAAAGTTGTGATTAATGGTCAAGCCTCAGAATGGTTAGACGTAACAAGTGGAGTGCCACAAGGATCAACCATGTGAGTGGTTCCCTTTCCCATGAATATTAGTAATATTGATAATTGGATGTATTAAAACATATCAAATTTCTCTGATGATACAAAGCTGGGAAAAGAATGTACAAATGAATTAGAAATTCTACAACTTCACATTGATACAGATAAACTGATGAACTGAGCTCAAGACTGGCAAATGAATTTTGGTATCAATAGGGGCAAAGTTTTACATAACGGTTGTAAACACGAAAAAGCAACCTACAGTATGAATTCTGTTGAACTGCAAGAGGTAAATGAGAAAAATGACAGGCGAGATAATCTCTGATGACCTAAATCCAAGTAAACAGTGCACAGAAGCAGTGAAAAGAGCAAACAGAATTCTTGGATTCATAGGCAGGGCCTTTGAATTAAAGTCGAAAGAAATCATCCTTGCACTTTACACTTCATTAGTTCGTCCGCATTTTGAATATTGTGTTCAGTTTTGGTCACTCTAAGAAAGAAGAAAAAGACAGGCAGAGTGGAAAGAGCACGGTGTCTAGCTACCAAGAAGATTCCCGGACTGAGAAGCAAATCCTAAGAATCCAGATTAAACGAATTGCATCTACTTAACTGAGAAAAGAGAAACTTAAGAGGCGATTTATTATAAGTATTCAAAATGACCAAAGGCTTAGATAATCTTAATCTATCAAGTTACTTAAGACTTGATTTGTCTGATTTTACTCGTAGTAGTGGACACAAACTCGAGGGCCAACGTTTTACCGCGAATGAGGTAAAGTACTTTTTCTTCAACAGGATTGTTAACATATAGAACAGTTTGCCAGTTAGAATGGTTGGAAGCAGTGTTATAGATACGTTTAAGAATAGACTGGATGAATACTTCGCTTCATAACCACGACTTTCATTATTTGCGCTTCCATATTCATAATGATGATTTACATGTTATTCTCTCTAAATTATGTGTATGACTTCTAACTTTTACCACACTAATCTGTGAGCTTCTGATATCCTCCACTATCACAAACAGCCTCGAAATGACTCATAGGTCTGTTGCTATCCGACAAAAAATTTAGGGGGAAGGCCGAAGTTGAGATGGAAGGATGGAGTAAGAGATGCATTAAGTGATCGGAGCCCGAACATGAAGGAGCGTGTGAAGCATGCATGGGATATAGCGAGTCAGGGCGACGTGCTATACAGGGGGCGATGTACAGTCAGTTTGCTGAACCAAGGTATATTAAGTGGTCAGAAGAAACCACATGAATACCTGTGGAGTTTGGCTGTAGATGGGGGCTCTGATTTCTGTGCATTATATATGCCAGCTGGTAAATGAATGTGAGCTGATAAGCCATTCTTTGTCTGTTCGTGACGCGGGAAACGGCGAGCTAGGAGAAAAAATAATGAAAGTTCGCTTTGTGGACCTATTCATATGTGACAGGAAGCGGTCTCTCGGCAGTTGAGTTAATTGCCCCTTCGGGTGTGCTGCAGCGGTGGGCGTAATCAGTCACATGTGTCTTGCACAGTTGAGTCGAGTTAATTAATTAGGACAGTAGCATTTAATCAGGTGGAAACGAGTTATGATATATGGTGTACAGAGGCGAAGGTTACTGTGGATGGCGGTGGTGGTAGTGGTACCACATGCTAAACGGGAGTGGTGTGTGGTGTTTGGTGTCTAGTCACTACACTGGTTTATGTATTGTAAGGTTTAGGAGGCTGAGGACACTGTTTGGTGGTGATGGTGTCGTGAGAAGCTTTCAGATGGGAAACACTGGCGTTTCTCTTTCCGTGTTAAATGCTGCAGTTGCAGACAGATATCCACCTATAATGGCCAAACCTCAAAGAAGAATAAAGGCAAGAGAGAGAGAGAGAGAGAGAGAGAGAGAGAGAGAGAGAGAGAGAGAGAATTTACTCTCCAATTATGAATACATACGAAGAGATTTTGCCAAAAGGTAGGGTAAGTGCATAGTGCTCACCACAGGAGAAATATAGCTACGAGAAATGAATCGTGTGAGTTATGTGTAGCTGAATTTTATGTTTGTATATTCAAGGGCTGAAAGGCAGCTGCCTACGTGTGCACAGGGCAGAGAGAAAAAAAAAAAGCTATATGGACCAAAGGAGAGGAACGTGACAGCTAGTGAAGTGCTGGCTCACCGCGTAGACGTCACTATGGATACTTTTAAGAATATAATTGACAATTTCTTCGCCTCACTTCACGACTGACATTATCTGTGCCTTATTAGTTGCATATGATGTGTACAGGTATCTATCCTTTAAATTGTCTGCGTACTGTATTTATTCTTACAACACTAATATCTGTGTTCCTTAAATCTGTCACTGTTACAAACAGCCTAGGACAGACCCAAGGGTCTGGTGCTGTGTATATTCCTTTGAATTCATTTGACGCAGGATCGTTACCAGCATGTGATTACACACTAACACCAAAGGGCACTGATAATTTTGTCATTGTGAAAGTGAATGTAAATAGACTGGGGAAAAACGTTAGAGTTATAGCCCACGTAAAAGAATGATAATGTATGAGCCATATTGTTTCTAGATGGTCTTCACATCCATGACTGTTGTGCATCAGATCAGTCTGTGAGTGACATAGTTAAAATAGGTGATCACTGCAGACCTTGACTGATAAGACGATCAGTCCAGAAACTTATACCCGGATAGCCAAGACCGTAACTAAAACTCTGTACCATTTATCTGGGACATTACCCAGACGAATTGCATTTTTCAACAGTATCTTTACATATCTCTATTCAGTTGACTAATTGGATATCATTATCTGAATGATCAAATTGGTTAAACCCAATACAGAGACAACTTTTTATGTACCTTAAGTAAAACTGAGAAGGCTTCTAGTATCCTAACATAAATTCGTCCATGGGAAAAGAAAAAAAAACGCACCCTGACAGTATCATGTTCACATATTCCTGAAAATTATTCTTTTATCAAATCGTTATATAACTGTTTACTGCCCCTAATAAATTGTAATTGCAGTTATTCATGATATCAGTCTCGTGTAAAGTGAAAGGAACTCCTTCAAGTAAAAGCGATTGTTATGTAAAATGCTGCTCTCAACATTGGTTGTCATATCCTTACATTTCGGTTAACTGATTAGAAATCAGTCAGCCTTACATTTCGGTTAACTGATTAGAAATCAGTCAGATGAATCAAAGTTATCAATTTTCTCCATAATCACTTTTCATCTAGGCATTCAAACAACACAGCCAGTACTAAACAAGTACCACAGATAAGGTTGCCGTGGCGGCTAAGAGCGTTCGTGTCACCAGTGCCAACAATGTGTCAAGAACTAGTGTCCATCGTCTCGGTTGATGACTTGGAATTGAAGGCAGCAATTCAAACCCTCTGAAATGAGTGGGACATTTACTTAGACTTTTTCGATCTACGTGGACCCCAACAGTAAGGAACCAGCGCAGAGGAAGAAGTAAATCAGTCTAAATTTCATTTGATATATGAAAAACAGTCCTGGAGAAAGAAATAGCTACAGACAGAAGCTACAACTAGTGGAAATTAATGATTGGATTCTAATACTAAACCTAATTCACTAAAGATTGAACTCCTCACATCTTGAGAAGGTTTAGAATGGATCCCTGTTTGGGATTCCTTTAGGTATTTTGGTGGGTGACTGTAGTGACGTTGATGAAGATACTTTACATGACCGGCCCGAGAACTTGTTGCGATCTTCTAGACTTAAAAGCAAATTATCAAGTTATCTTTAGCTGCTTTCCGAGAAAGATATGCAGACAAAGATCGGGTTGAACATCATATTTTTCATCTCTATCTAGACTCACCTCCAACATACAAATTTACGGAATTAGCATTCTTTTTCAATGGCCATCAGCCTATTGCCAGAAATTTCAGCCAGGACATGAGTAATGTCGACGAAACCAGGTGGCTGCTCAGACAAACTTTACCCCGCAAATGTTCACACCAAGTTGAAGCTTTAACGTTTACAAGCCTGAAAAAAAATGCTTCTAACACTGCAACCCCTCAAACTATAATCAAAGTAAGATATTCTTTCTAGTTTCAAACGGAACATCACCTTGATCAGGTAGGATCACCTTGGAAGACGAAGCTCCAGTTAGACCTACAACGAACCCTTGTTCGTGTTCAAGCTAAGTTGCCCACCACTATGATTAACAGAGAATGTTTTGGTCTAGACATTAGGAAAATTTTGATTTTTGGGAGAATCCGGCAGACATCTTAGCCAGGGTCAACTTTGGATCACATGACAAAGGATAACTGCTCACTAGGACGAAACTGGTTATGATTATTGGAATTACAATCATTAAGTAGAGGCCGCTCACACAGTATTTGTTTCTCGACGAAGTTTGATAATCACTGAGTCTCGTAAAGAGTTTAATATGATTATGAGACAAACAGCCAGATAATTGAACTGTGAATACTAGAATATTAATCTGATATTCTTGTTTAGCATTGTCTTTAGGGAAGTTTAAGGTTTTCCTTCTACCTTATTTTTGGTTGAAATTTAACATAGTCAATTCACTATGTGCTTATCTATGCGACTATCATCCAATCCACTAAATTGAGGTAGTAGCACAGTTTTCGTACGAATTTCTAATGTATTTCTTTACTGAAATATCGGTAGTCCATCGGTAAAAAGTCCGGTTAACAAATATCAGAGTAAAGCTCTGTTGTGGCGGTCTGTGGACCACGTATACCGCAGCACTGGATCACACACCAGGCCAGTCCACTCGGTATTTTACAGATAAGAGTATTATTGGACGGGAGAGAAAATCCACTCCACATACTGTATCATTATTCTTGAACGTCCTTATCCAAAGGTACACAATATCAGAGTATTTGTGCACCCATTCTTTTAGTACTTACAGTCTTAGCTATAACAATATCTGACTGAAGTTTAATCTTCTAGATCAACCAAAAGAGTGGTTTCCAAGGGGCTTAGGCAAATGGACTCTTGATACCCTCTCTCTCTCTCTCTCTCTCTCTCTCTCTCTCCCTTCCATGTAGTTTCTAATGTCTCACATCGGCCCCACGCCGCTCGTGCATCACTTGCATATTTCATCATCATGAGTGGGGAGAGAACTCGCGATGGAATTACATGCCTGCTATTTCCCTAATGAACGAAGGACGTTACTTCCAGGAACTGCCACGATCAGGTTTAAAGAAGAACTTGGGGATAGTCTTAGCAGCGTGAAATCTTTTCCTTGCTGTAGATCTCGCTGCACATCTTCAGTGAATCATAGTCTCTTGTTTTAGTTACTGTGCTCTTTAGTTGCACAGTCACTGAGGTCACAGAAATGTTTTGTTCATATAACTTATTCACACATTTGTTATAATTACACTATATCGTTCTCGTCTCAAGGCATTATAGATAGACACATGTGACCACACAGATGTTTTAAGTCACATTTAATTGCGGACGCACCGTTATTTTGGATTCAAGGTATCTTAGTAACAAAGACTTTACAGTTACAATGATCTTGTGCTAAAGATGTATCCGTGTTAACAAACATTTTTTCTGGTAACATGATATTAACAAATGTGTTTCAAAAAGACTTTATAATCACACATATTCTAGTGGTACATATATTTTATCTTACCAATGTTTAACCGACAAGGATGTTCCTTCCTCTAGGCTGGGATCAATAGGTTTTGACCAATTATTTTTTTGTGATGTTCCTTAGGAAATCCTTCGCTCAGCGATATCCCGGAAAAATGCTTTAATTTGGAAATCATTTTGCCAATACAAGTTGTATCGTCCAACATTTGAATAAAAAATATGTATTAGTCAAACGGATGGCAAAGATATACGTAACTCACTC
>JAYMFT010248265.1:0-10946 GCA_038088735.1 Panulirus argus
AGCTTAGATGGAAGTGCAGTGAATGTAGGAATGCAGTCATGTGTGAATGAGGTGTTTAAAATGTTTAGAGAAATACTATTAGAGGTTGTAAAGTCAGTAGTTTGATACAAGGTTGTGAAATACAGGAATAAAAAGGGCAACGCTTTATGGACGGAAGAGATTAGAAATGCTGTGGAAGAGAAGAAAAAGGCATATGGTAGATTGCTCAATAGGGGTGTACCAGTTGAAGTTCAGCAAAGGAGGAGGGAAGAACACAAAGTATGTAAGTGGAATGTTAAGAAGCTGGTAGAGGAGAGCGAAAAAAGAGTAGATGAAGATTTTGGAAGGAAGTTAAGTGAAAAGTTTCAGGATAATAAGAAACTATACTGGAAGGAGGTGAAAAAAGAAAGAGGCGGATGTAAGAGTGGAGATGTTGATGTGATAAGTAAGGAAGGGAAGTTGCTGAATGAAAAGGAGGAAGTGATAGGAAGACGAAAAGAGTATTTTGAAGAATTGATGATTGTGGTAGAAGGAGAGGCAGCAATTGTTACATGCATGGGTATGGAGGATGGAAGAGGATATAAGTGCAAGGACTGAACCTATAGCAAAAAGGGAGATAAGAAGGCAATAATGAGGCAGAAGGGATAAGATTACGGCTGAAGTGCTGAAGTATGGAGGAGAAAGTGTGATAAAGTGGATGCATTTGATATATAAACTGGCATGGAAACTGAAGATTGTGCCTGAGGACTAGGTGAGAGCTATTATCGTTTCTTGATTCAAAGGAAACGGTACTAAGGATGTATGAAGCAATTATAAGGGAATAAGTCTGTTAGATATACCAGGAAAGTGTATGCAAAAATGTTAGTTGATAGAGTGATGGAAGTGACTGAATGCAGAATGAATGAAGGGAAAGAGGGTTTTAGGAAAAGTAGGGGATGTGAGGATCAGATTTTTGTAGTAAAGATGACCATGGAAAAATATTTAGTGAAAGGTAAGTTGTATGTAGCTTTTATGGATCTGGAGAAAGCTTATGACAGAGTCGAATGGAATGGTTCATGGGATATATTAAGGATATAAGGTATTGGGGGACAACTACTGGATGGTGTGACAGCCTTCTATAGAGGAGCAAATGCGCGTGTAGAGGTGGATGGAGAGTTGAGCTAAAGTTTTGGGATACATGTAGGTGAGGCAGGGCTGTGTGACGTCACTACGGTTTTTGAATATATACGTATATGGATGGAGTGATAAGAGAGATGAAAGCAAAACTAGGGAAAAAGGGTGGCGGTGAGATATGGTGGCTAGTGAGAAGCCTGTTTGCTAATGATACTGTGTTGTTTGCTGAGAGTGAAGAGGAGTTACAGAAGGTTGTAAGTGTGTTTTTTGATGTGTGTATGCGTAAGCTATTGAGGATAAATGCAATTAAATGTGAAGTTATGATGTTTGAAAGGATACAGAGTGAAAGTATAGATTTTGTAAAACGATACAGGGTGAAAGAAAAAAAGTGTACTAAATTGTTCTGTGGATACAAGGGGAAAAACTGTTAGAAGTGAGAGAATTTAAGTATCTAAGAGCCGTCTTGGGTAAGTGTGATGATATGGAAGGAGAGATAAGGGAGAGAGTAGTGGAGGGTAGAAGAGTCATTGGGTCCCTTAATAGAACAATGGAGGGTAGATGTGCAAGTATGAAAGTGAAGAGAGGATTAAGGGACAGGGATTACAGGATGAGTTTATCAAGAACAATGAAGGGTAGATGTGCAAGTATGAAAGAGAAGAGAGGATTAAGGGACAGGGATTACAGAATGAGTTTATCAGAGAATGAAGAAAGTCTTTTATTTCGCTTGCCTGAATAGGAGATTGAAGTGGATGTATGCAGTGTTGGTGAGGGTGTGGAAGATGCACTTTTAAGACCAGGAATCCAGATGCATTAAGGATTGTGGGTGAGTTCTCATGTGTTTTGATATGTAGTCTGGCTTTGGGTGATTATATGCCCAATGTACCCAATTAAGATAACAAATTTCTGTTTTTTTATGCATTTGGGCAAGGCAAAAAAAAAAAAAAAAGTGCACTGAATATGTTAAAGATAGGAAAGACGTTTGCCTTGTTCCAATCCTTTGGCACCTTACATTTCTGTAGTGATATCTTTAACAACATTTCAATTTATTTGTCAAGTATCGCTGCACACATCCTCTGTACATATGGAGAAATTTCCTCAAAACCATGAACCTTGTCTTTTCATCAGAACCTTGAGCTTTGCATTGGCCAAGACCCATTAGTAGTCTGTTTTTTCTTTTCCAGATGTTATAATCTAATGCCTTCTTAGGCCACCACCTCAGTCCGTCTCTGGCGTTGGTGCCATAGTACTTTCCACCTTGAAAATTCTTTGATATTTTTGAATCCTCCTCCTCATCTCTTCTGGCTGAAGCCTTTACCCTTATTAGCTGCCTTTTTTTTTTTTTTTAAACTGTCGGTTTACTTTTTGATAATTATTTGGAAAAGATTTGTATTGTCTCTTGTCTTCAATATTCTTTTCAAAGTTTCTCTGTTCAATATTTCTTATCATGCCATACTTGTTCTTAGCTTTTCTGTAACTTTAAAATGTTCGCTGCTGGGATGTCCCTTATGTCTTTGTCTCAGCTCATCACTAAACTGTTTCTCTTTTTAATATCTTTTATCAAGCCACAC
Organism: Panulirus argus; assembly: GCA_038088735.1. NCBI lineage: Eukaryota > Metazoa > Arthropoda > Malacostraca > Decapoda > Palinuridae > Panulirus > Panulirus argus. Next base: position 2,661 of record JAYMFT010248265.1, read on the forward strand.
CTTCCTCTTTTCTATACTTTCTTTCTGTTTCTAAAGCTCAATCTACCCATGTTCGTATTTCTTCATTGTACATTTCACAAACCCAACCATCACAGTGCCCTTGTTCCTGGCTGCTGAACGTGAATTCTGTTTTGTTAACGAAGGAATTATTCAGTTCTATGTAGCTTTTGCTATTGTATCTCTTCATTAATTCTGGCTTCATATTTTCTCTTTTCATGCCATCACATACGACATAATTATTCATGAGCATTACATGATCCATTTTCCAGTTAGTGTATCGTATATGATATTCTCAATTTCCCTGCTACCGTATGTGAAGATATGACAGTGTATTAGTCACTCTGATCATAGTGTGCCCTGCGACATGCTGAAACAGGAAATAATTCTATATTTACCAGGAACATATGTCTCCATGATTCTATCATCATAAGAATCCACATACCTCCAGCCTGACTCTTTCAAACTGAGATTCCTTATTATTAGTACTTTGCCATGTCTGAGAAGTATGTGTATCACCACTTCACGCACTGTACTGAAAGATCCTTTATTATCATTGCATATCATCGTATTACTTTGGTTATTGCTCCTGAGAGCTGGCTGCTTGTATGCCCCCACCACTAGCTAAACCTCGCAATACTCGGCAAGCTGCTGCGTCACATGGCTACAATGTGGCCGATGGCAACTCAAGGGTGGGCCGTTTTGATAACTGTTTCTTTCCCTACACCTTGACGCTTTGGAACTCTCTACCTTCTCATGTCTTTCCCAATAACTATGATCTGGCACATTTTAAAAGACAGGTTTTCACTTCCTCTAAGACTCGTAAATACTTTCCCTTGTCTTTTCTTTTTCCCGTTTCATAATCCTCTCTATTTCAAATAAAGGCCCGGTTTTTATGTGGACTTTTGTCCGTGACTGGAATTTCCAACAAAAAAAAAAACAAAGGAAGTTCGGTTCATAAAAACTCTCTGGAGGACTAAGAATTAACACTATGCATTTCTTAGATTTACTCTCCCCATTATGTTTTGTTTGAATGGGTCATTTTCCTGTATTTCATGACACATAAGGCTCTCTTGTTAAGAAGGCCAGTCCTCCACTGTGGTTTAAGGCTCTCTCTTCCTGGGGTGCTGCATGTATCTTTGCCTCACCACACTGCAAAGCTCCCTCACTTTTTGAGATCATTTAATGAATAACTCCTCCCTTTTTCTCAGCTTCCCCTTAGTACTGGAGGCTAAAGCTAACAATGTTCATAATCTATTGTAAATTTCCCAGAGTCCTCCTACCACAGTGCTGTGGCTCCTGATCGCTGAACTACATTTCCACAGTTTGAATTACCATAGGAGTTGCCGAGTTCTCTCTGGAACCCACAGTTATATCTCTTCCTTGAGTTTAGTTTAATTTATACTCTTTTCTACATCCTCATTCATCACATAATAATCAAACTGAAGCATTACATCAATGCTTTCACTCACTGGTGTACTACGTCAACACTGATTTTGTAAGAGGTGTACCACGCATGATATTCTCAGTTTCCATAGTAATATGTATGAAGACAAGGACTACCAGTGATGAAGTATCAGTCCCTCTCATCCTGATGAGTTCATCGACATACTGGTACAGGAAATTTTGCTATATACATTCTTAAGAACCTGGGTCTCCATGACTATCCATCTCCATGAGAATCCAGATGCCTTTACTTTCTGTTTACAACTGAAATCCAACATTATTAGTACTCTAACTAATCTGAGATGTTAGATGTCTGTGTGATTTTTATCCTTTTATATTTCCTTGTTTATCAAAATTTATTGGAGGACTATATCTTATCGACACCACTATGCACTGTGTATTATTAAATGGGCCATCTTCCAGTGTTTCTTGGAACTTAAGGCAAAGCAAAACTAGGGAAAGGGGGTGCAGAGACGGAGTGTGGTGGTGAGGTATGGTGGCAAGCGACAAGTCAGTTTGCGGATGATAGTGTGTTGTTTGTGGTGAGTGAAGAGGATTTTTTTTTTTCCACGTTGAAGGCAGAAGGTTGCAAGTGTTTTATGTGTATAAATGTAGACGATTGAAAGTGATGCAAGCGAAAGTAAATTAGATATTTGAAAGGAAATGGAGTGAAAGTGTAGATTTTGCACAGCCCTATACAGTGAGAAAAGAAAGTGTGCTAAACTGTGTCACAGATAAGAAGGGGAGAAAGACTAGATGAGGAGACAGTTTAAGTATTTGAGAGCCATCATAGGTAAGTTCAGTGATAAGGATGGAGAGATAAGAGAGAGAGCAGTACAGGGTAGAGGAGTCATTGGGTCCCTTCATAGAGTAATGAAGGGTAGAGGTGTAAGTATGGTAGTGAAGAAAGGACTAGGGGGCAGCACTGTCCTCCTGACCCTGACCTATGCAGCCAAAGCGTGCACATGGAATGAATTTCAGGGATCAAGAATCCAGGCTCTGGAAATGATCTGTGGTATGACTAGATGGAATGAACAAAGAAATGAGGAAATGTATGAGAGATTTGGTACGGCAGGGAATGTAATGGGAATGAATTGTGGGGGGGTAGAGTGGGTGAAACATAATACTTTGAGGCGTTTTGATCATGTGGAAAGAATGCAAGATAAAGAGTTTACAAGGTGTTGGTGTGAGAGGAAGACATGGGGAAATAGGGTGGAAGATACTGGAGGGAGAGAAATGGTGGAAGAATGTGAAGAATGGTGGATGCGAGGGAGGCATGTAAGGACGGGGATAAGTGGAGGTTCCTTTGCTATAGCCATCCCCTGATAGGAGTTCCCAGAGGGAACAGGTGTGAGAGACATAGATAGATAGATTAAGCTTGGTCTTATTAAACTTTTCATTATGCCTTGCTACTATCATCATATTATGTAAGACGGTGCATTATGCTGCCATTGTAAGTCTAAGCCTGTACACCATGGTTTAGATCCCAGCTGATATGCGATTCCAAATCTTATCCATGGATATCACTAAGAACCTAACAACAGATGGAAAAACATCAGGTGTTATAGACTTTCAATAAATCATCAAAGGAAGTGTAATTGCATCATAATTTAAAAGTTTCATGTATAGAGTCACTATTGTAAGCACTTTTAGGGTAAAAGAAACAATTTATCTTTTCTTGTATTTTGCATTTTTGATGAAAATATGATTATTGCTAATCTATTTAAATAACTTACGTCCTATTTGTTTAAGTGGTTATATGTAATGATTTTAAAAGTATATGCAAATCATACAAATGTGTTTGTGTATATTGAATGAAATTACATCAGAAAAAATTAGTTATCACCTAATTACATAAATATTGAGGATCCTTGATGCTGTTAGGGCCTCCCACAATGATATGGAAAGTATATTACTTTTTTTGGGTATTTTCTTCAGTGATTGTTGATCTTATGCTATTTGGGCATTTACTTCAGTGATTGATGATATAACTATAGTTACACTGTAAGGGAAGACATTGATTTTTCTATTGTCTATTTTTGGGGTAACTACCATTTTAGAGAGGCTGCACAGTGGAAGTGTAATGAGGCCATTCCTCCTAGTTTATCTTCTCTTTTCCTTCTAACTTCTATATATCCAGTAGGACAGAGCTGGTGAGATCTTCCCTTCTTTGTAAGTTTTGTTTCCACAACTTGAACAAAAGTGTATTTTTCCTGATATGATCTTTGAATTCCACCTCCTTGTCACTTACTACTCATCTGTCTGTGTTTGTGTGCGTGTGTGTGTAAAAATACCCGATTGTAATTACCTGTTCATACTCTGTAGCAAGGTAATTTTACACCTGTGGGGCCCCATCTCTTGAACATTCTCTCAAACAATTTTGTAAATTTCTGTTTGCTGCCTGGATTAATCATATCTAAAGTCAACTCAATTCATTTATACATTACTCAGACTATAAAAGTATTTCTTCACCTCTTTTTCACCATGTTTTTTGTTTGATTTCATGTTATGGCTTCTTTATGTTCCATCCTTACATTTGATATCTTGAAGAACTGATCACTGTCTACATCATCATTTTTTTTAACTTATATGTTGTGATCAAGTCACCCAACATGGTACTTTTCCGAGGTGGGCAAATGTAATGCCTGTAGCCTCTCACTGTAACTGGGCTCTCTTAATTATGGTACCATAATTTTTTGCACTTTTTTGGACTTTGTCTGTCAGTTCTTTACGCTTCTGTAGGTACACTGACCAAACTTAGGCAGCGTATCCCAGATTCGTATGATGTGAACAGCTTGCTGAATATTTCCTTATCCACGAATACGAATGTGCAGTGGCAGCACTGTAAATAGTGAGGTAGGTGCTGCTGCTACTGTGCAAAGTAAAAGAAAGAAGCTTAAAATTGGGCATAGTTGTTCAGTTTCAGCACCTCAAGCGGATACTCTAGGTTTGCTAGAATATCCATGTCTCAGGGCGCCGCCTCGTGGTGACGTCGTTAGTACACCCCATAAGGGTGGAACTAGAGAGGGAGGCGTTGCCCAACTCCGTCAGGGTAATACTTTTAGATTCAGACAAACACCTGAGGCGTGCTGTCACTCTTGAGGTTTTTGACAATGTTGGAGCCTCTGGAAGCACTGCGCTGGAGTTGCTCTCTGCCAGTGATCTGTCGAGGGCGAGGCACAAAAGGCTCATAAAGCAGCACTGGAGTCTACCAGTTATGCTGAGGATTATTGTATTTGCTTCCATTGTCCTCTACAGCTCTTCCCTCTGAATTCCTTGGCCTAATGAGCTGCTCTTCAACTGATAATTTACTGTTGAGCTTATGGTAAAGTACTGCAGTTGTCCTCTGCCTAGTCCACAATGTGCTTTTCATAGACTCTCTCCTCTCCTCCTCCTACCTTATCTTGCTTTATCCACTCCTTGTCCTCTTGTATCTTTTGATATACAGATTGGCTGATGTACTGATTAAGTCTCCTCATCACTACTTCCCCGCGCTTATTTATTCCTAACAGCTTTTTATCAAAGACTTTTATCATTTCAGAGGCTTAATGCTGGTCTATGACACCTGTCATTCCAGATGTTTGATGCTGGTCTATGACACCTGTCATTTCAGAGGCTTGATGCTGGTCTATGACACCTGTCATTCCAGATGTTTGATGCTGGTCTATGACGCCTGTCATTCCAGAGGCTTGATGCTGTTCCATGACACCTGTCATTCCAGAAGCTTGATGCTGGTCCATGACACCTGTCATTCTAGAAGCTTGATGTCGGTACATGACACCTGTCATTCCAGAGGCTTGATGCTGGTCCATGACACCTGTCATTCCAGAAGCTTGATGCTGGTCTATGACACCTGTCATTCTAGAAGCTTGATGCCGGTACATGACACCTGTCATTCCAGAGGCTTGATGCTGGTCCATGACACCTGTCATTCCAGAGGCTTGATGCTGGTCCATGACACCTGTCATTCTAGAAGCTTGATGCCGGTACATGACACCTGTCATTCCAGAGGCTTTGTGCTGGTCCATGACACCTGTCATTCCAGAGGCTTAATGCAGGTCCATGACACCTGTCATTCCAGAGGCTTGAAAGGTGGCCAATAATATTGCCACAAGGAGGACAACACAAGATGAAGAGTCCCTCGCCATATCTGTGAATGTCCATCGCAGCGATCTTTCTTCAGCCCTGATATCAACAGCCTCTGGGTTCCTCGTTGCCCATCTCCCGAACCACTGTACCCCCACACCTACAAATACACTTAAAAAGTTGTTCTCCTGATCTAATTTTTTCCTAAATAAACACTATCACAACCCTCTCCTCTTTGAGCCCCCCATCCCACATCCCGTGGTCGTAGGTGATCGGCTGGGCCTTGACCGGGGGAGGGGGGGGGTCGGGGGATGGGTGGGTCTGGTGGGTCCGTGGTCGGCACTGTGGGCCAGACAAAGGCGGCCCCCCGTGGCCCACCGGCCGGCGCTATCTCAATAAACCAATAATGGTTCACGAAGTAAACGCGGATCACCCCGCCAGGCACGGCCGGCTAGTCAATCCTTTCTTTTTTTTTCTCTCTTATCAATTTCCCTTCCTCTTTTATCCCCTATTTATCTGTCTGTACGTCTCTCTTTCTCTCTCTCTCTCTCTCTCTCCTTCGAACTACAGTCTCTCGCGTGATCGCTGGAGATAAGATCTATATCATCAGGGAATCGAACCCCTTCGCTTTCACTTGCAAAATTTCCAGTACTCAAGAGACACTCCCGGTGCTCACCGGAGACGTAAGTAGAGAAAGAGAGACAGAAAATGAAAATAACCCGAAGAACACCTGGCCGTAGAGCACATAATTCCCCGCGGATAAAACAATGGTTATGGTCGAGGCGGCCCCCATGTGATGTGACGTAAGAACGGGCCATCACCATCCACATCTTCGTCAAGACTTAGATTATGTTATCCCTTCGTCAGGAGGAGATGATGAGAGCCCCAGTTAGCGACTGTGATGCCCCAGGGGCTGCGGGCTCCACTGGGCACAAGGAAGACATCACACGTTGCCACAAGAATCATTTAAATTACTTTTTTTTTTCTTCTTCTCGAGACCTCCCGCTAGTAGAGAGGAAAATCCCAGTAAAGTTTCAGGTCAATCGTTCCGTGGCATGACATGGAGGTGTAGGCGGCAGCGGCCCGGCGGGTGGCGCGCTGCCCACTCTCTAAACTGCTCAATTATGTCAGCACTTAAACCCCACACACCGGGATGGCTGAGGTATTTAGTGGCTCACAGTGAGCGGTGGGGACTCGGGTACCTGGCTGGGCCTGGGGGAGAGGGACTGGGGCACCTGGCAGGGGCCTTGGGGAGGGGAACGTAGAGGCTGGCTGACTGGGGGTGGGGGGTGGGGGGTCGTCGTCTTCATCTGGGCGGGGAGGGGAAACAAAAAACGGGATATAAAGCTGGGCATCTCTCCAGGGATACTAAATAGAGTTAATTGAACGTTTTATGTTATGGACGAAGACTCCAGGAAAGGCGCAGGTTCCATCAAGGCGTTTTATTTTTTTTCTCGTATGGTTTTATTTCTTCATCAGGACGGAGGAAATTAGAACGCCCTGGGTTCGCTTTATATTGCTTGGACCCCTCCCACCTCCTCCTATTCCTCCCCCCTTCCTCCTCTTCCCCCTCCTCCTCCCTCCCCCACGAAAGAAATAAAAGATAAAAGCAGGATTTCCAGCGTTTGCAACGAATGGCAATTATTCACGGTGTTCGCCCGCTCTCTGGGATTTCGGAGTACAGTCGCTCAAAATAGCCCAGGGTTCGAACCTTCTTCCTTTATCATGTTCAGTATACATAATATCTGAAATATAAGTATATAAAAATTCCTCAAGTACAATGTTAAGTGTAAAGATTTTACGTAGGACTGCCTTCCTAAAGCGTGGAGGATTGCATCGAGTTACAAGGGGACCTAAACAAATTGCAAAGTTGGTCTGGTTGATGATGTTCATAACAAGCAAATGTAAAGTAATGAGGATGGGTCACAGTGAAAGAAGAGCCTTGATTTGATCATCATCTAGCAGGATATAAGCTGCAGGAATGTGTGTCAGAAAGACTCGAGAGTCGACATCGTCCTTAACCTGTCGCCAGAGTCCCACATTATGAGATTAGTTAAGGAGACTAACTGTCTGCTGGCAATTCTTGGAATTACATTCAAGTTCAAGGAAAAAGTAATATTCGGCAAGCTGTTCACATCCTACATGAGACCGAAACTAGAATATCTTCTCGAGTTGGGTCACCTCACCTAAAAAAGTATAGAGAGCTAATAGAGAAGGTCCAGAGGAGAGGAGGGCAATGAAGATGGTACCAGAATTAAGAGAGCTGAGTTACAGGGAAAGCCTAAAGGCCTAAAATTTTCCCGCCTTGGAAGAGAGATGAATGAAGGGTGACTTGATCACATCTTAAGTTTATAAATCTGATTGATGAATATATCGTACGGTTCTTCGAGCACATACGGATAATAGAACCGGTGGACATAACATGAAATTACGTAAGAGACTTGTTAAAAAAGGTGCCTAATAGTTTTATTGTATAAAAGTGGTGGATGGACGAAATGAAATGAATGAAGATATGGTTAATGCAAACATACATGAATCTAAAAGATTGTACATTAGTAAAGAATGCTCAAGAGATGGGGCCACACGAATGTATAACTCCCTTCCCGTATAATACAAATAGGTATTTTCACAACACACACACACACACACACACACCCACCCATCCACCCTTCCACACACACACACACACACACACACACACACTGCTCGGCATTCAAAGTTAATTGATTTTCCATATGAATGGAAAAGGTGGGTCTG
>JAYMFT010248276.1:0-10665 GCA_038088735.1 Panulirus argus
GGGGGGGGGGGGGGGGGGGGGGGGGGGGGGGGGGGGAAGGTTGTGGAGGAGGGGAGACTAAAGAGAAAATAATGACAGAGCGACAGACGTATTAGCATTGAAAGCGAGGGAAACACATCAGTGTTTATATGCAACCTGGAGCCAGCTGAGTGGATTTGAATGGGTGCAAACGACTTCTAATGACCAATTAAGGCCGCTGTAAAGAGGGCGGGACGGGTCTTCTCGACCCCGTTCTCCTTCCCCACCACCCCCTCCCCTCTCCTCCTCCCCCCCTGCATGATGATAACAGCGATCAGCTGGCTCGGACTGTCCGCCAGACACCAGGGTTGGTTGATAAGGCAGCCGGAGTGTTGTGGTGATGATGGCCCCCGCCATACTGACCCTAGCCTGGCCTGGCCTGGTGGGGGAGTGGTCCGGTGTGTGAGGCAGGGGCGTTCTGCTAGCGCAGGGGCAGGAGACGTCTTGGCAGAAGTTTGCATGGAGAGCTGAGCTCTGGGGGAGAGAGAGAGAGGGAGAGAGGGAAGACATGGAGGCATGAAGGGAGGGAAGAGGGAAAGGGATGGAACGACCCGTTCCATAGGCCAGGCTTGCGTGAAGGGAGAGGTGGGTTATAGTAGTTGTGTGAGTGAGGGAAGGACAACGAGGTTATACTTGTATGTGAACAACAAACTGATTGGCACGTAGTGAGTTAGATAGATAGGTAGATAGATGAGCAGACAGATAGATAGGCAACTGTAGGGGTGGATGAATGGACAGTTAGAGAGAGAAAGAGAGGCAGAGAGAGAGAGACAGAGATAGAGACATAAATAAAAAGACGAGACGCACATAATTACCACAAGTTACACACTTCCCCACGCAGCCATGACATGCTTAACCTCATTCTGCCAGGCAGGCATGCTTCCTGCGCCACCACCCAGCTACCGCCCTGGGCAACAACTCGGTCGCGACCCACATTCATCATGCCTCTGCTTCCCGCCCCTACACGATAACCCAAAATTTGCGGCCTAATATATATATATACACATACAGGAGGCCGGTTACCCATTCCGAAAACTACGTCTCTCTGTGGACCGTGTGTTGGTGGGTGGGTTTTCCCAAGTGAGCAGAGTTGACCAAGCCCGGATGATGATGTAGGAAGCAAATGGGGTGATTACATCGACGCCATAGCGGATGCCCACCCTCGCATCTTTGCTGAAAAGTCTGTGGAGACTATATCCAATTGACGCAGTCGCGGATCGCACCCCACTGTAAGACTGGTGTAGCAACGAGACCAGGTCTTCTACCAACAGGAAAACGAATCTCCGCAGGGTTTCCTCCGTAGCCAGGTGATTGACTAAACGCACGATGCGGAATCTTATTACTCGACTGAGCTACATACATGGGTATGGGAGACTGAAAGACGTAGGCAGTTTGAACACAGAGACTTTTTCCTTTCTTTGCGTCAGTCACCTCTCGTGTGAAGAAGAGGATCAGCTGAATAACAACCACTTCGCCACCTCCTGTTAAAGACTTCCTCCGTCTTTATAAACACCCTACTTCCCAGCCAGTAACCCAGCCCCAACACTCCTAGAGTCAATACACGTATTTGAAAACGCTAGACTGTGACACAACTTCAAGATAAAGTGCTCCAATGACCTGCCCATGATACTCTACGAGGAAATCCTCTCTGTACTCACCCAACCCGTCTACTTCACTACCCATGCCTCTCTCCAGCTAGTCGAAGTAACCCTCAGATTGAAGACTCCATATGTCTCCTCCCCCCCCCAATGCTTAAGTCAACAAGTCCACAATCTCTCGGTGAGTTACGACCCACTGCCATCGCCCAGATCTCCAGCTCAGTCTGCTGAAGTTTTGTGTCTAATTGGGCTTACAAATACGTTGCGAGTTCCATAGTTCCCCCGGCAGTTCGGTGAGGCGAAGACCTCCTACACAACTGAGGAAATGCAAGACCTCCGTGGCTTTCACCTTCTCTAGTCACTACACAGTCATCAGCGATGCCAGACGTCTTCGGTGGCAGAGAACTCTCATTTCCCTTCCATGCAGACTTCCTCAGCGATCTTCGTCAGCTTACAACGTACCCTGATACATCTCTTGGGAGAGAGCACGTCCGCGACTCTGCCACTGGCATCAGTACTGACAGCACCTCCTCCAGCTGCGTCCATCGTCCGCCAGCACACCCCGAGCAGCCTCCGCAATTGGACTCCTGCCAACCTCGTCATCATCGACCGAACTACGAGTATGAGACCCCATAGTTGTACGCGTCACCCTGTCTTCCATCCGTATCCCATCCCCTTACTGCCTCGTTAGGCCCGAGCACCCTCCAGGATGTTCAAGTCCACCAAGGCTTCTTGGTGTCACTCCGGACGATGAACTAAGTTGGAAGGAACACTTGAGTGAGGCATCATCAAGTCCTCCTCCAGCTACCGTCCGTGCACTATCCGTAGATTTGAGACACTCGGACTCCTTGCACCTGGACTCGGAAAATTTCCACGCTACTCTCATTCTTCCCAGACTCACTTGCGCTTCCCCGACACAGTAGGGACTGGAAGAAAGGGTCAAAGAGAAAAGAGCAAGGAAGATCATCCTCTTGATCTCTCTTACGCCACTTATCAAGCGGCGCTTAACGCGCAATAGTTCTCCCAACTTACCCAAGCTCGGACCTCACCTGACCGTCCAAGTGGGAAATACAACGCCATATCGCCACCCTCAACTCTTGCTACCAGATATCCCTCGTCCCCGAGTTGCAAGGCGGCCCCCAGAACTGCCGGGGGCTTGTACAGATAGCGACACAAGGACTGCCTCATCCCAACCATTGTGAACATCGTTGATAATAAGCAAACTGCCGCCCCACTGTTTATGTAAGGACTATCTTTATACCGCCTGACCCACTTTCCAGCTCTGTGTTAAAGCCGTATGTTATCTGTTTTTTATATTTCGTTTCAGCCTTTGTTTTGCAGTTGATTAAAGAATCCGTTTATCATAATCATTGCTATCATTATTATCATCGTTATCATTTATCATTATCATTGCCATTATTATTAATATCATTATCATTAATTCAAACGTATAGAGAGAGAGACGAAGTAGAGACTGGGGCCTTTAGAAAGGGAGACAAAGACTGACAAATAAAGACATGAAGAGAGAGACGAGAAGAGAAAGACTGGGTAGACAGACAGATAAACGTATAGACCAAGAAACAACAGACAAAAGTAAAGAACACTTAAAGAAAAGAAATAAAGAAGGGAAACGGAAAGTATCCAAAAAAAAAAAAATCAGCATTTAACACTAATTATATTCCACACCACATCAAGAAATCAATACTATAGGTTCCCCTGGAAAAAAGAAAAAAGAAAACATATCAAAAAATCAACAAACCCACCATATAGATTAGGGAGAACAAAGCGATTCCTTTAAGGGAGAGAGAACAGCGAGGCATTCTTTTAGGATAAAACGTCAATATGATTATTTTGTTCTATTCTTTTAGGATAAAACGTCAATATGATTATTTTGTTCTATTCTTTTAGGATAAAACCTCAATATGATTATTTTGTTCTATTCTTTTAGGATAAAACCTCAATATGATTATTTTGTTCTATTCTTTTAAGATAAAACGTCAATATGATTATTTTGTTCTATTCTTTTAGGATAAAACGTCAATATGATTATTTTGTTCAATTCTTTTAGGATAAAACGTCAATATGATTATTTTGTTCTATTCTTTTAGGATAAAACGTCAATATGATTGTTGTTCTATTCTTTTAGCATTACGGCCCAGCCACATGGCAGAGAGGGACAGGGAGAAGAGGAGAGGGGTTGCATATTTCGCATGAAACATATCGGTCCTCATTAGAAGAGAGAGAGAGAGAGAGAGAGAGAGAGAGAGAGAGCAGTGTGTGAGTGCGCGAACGTAAGCATCATTATATCGGAGTTATTAGGCAGTTGAGCGCGGGAACGCCGGCCGTAAATTTTGGCTGGTAGGTTTCACGGAACACCTGACATAAGTTTTGGAGTAACGTTGTTGACTGTTTCCGACAGGCAGGGAGGGCAAAGCCGGCTGTCGCTCACGGACGTACGTAAATGGTCGACAGTTGGTTGGGTAGCTGGCTCGCTGGCCTAGTGGCACGGGGTGGGATGGTTGAGGATTCAAGGTTTCGATTCTCTCTCTCACCTCCCATCAAAGCGTCATTGTTTCCATTGATCGATGGCATTAGAGGTTTAGATCGTGTTTATTTGTGTACTAATGATATTATAGATATTGTTATTGTTATTACTATTATTCATTATCATTATCATTACTATTATAGATCTAATTATTATTATTATTATTATTATTATTATTATTATTATTATCAATTTTTTTATTATTATTATTTTTACTTATTATTATAATTATCATTATTTTTATTATTATTATTACTATTATTATGATTATTTCTATCATTATTATTATTATTATTATTATTATTATTATTATTATTAAATCTAAATTTGAAGAAAAAAAGATGAGGGAGAAGGATTTACTGAACTAACTACAGCCAGAGTCTGAAAATACACAGAGAAAATTAATACAACATGAGGATTGTGGAAAAAAAAAGAAAGAGAAAGAGGGTTTAAATAGTCTTTACCCAAATATTGGGGTGACAGTTTAATGCAGTCTGATTGTTGATGTTCACATTGGTTGGGAAATGGCTGCTCGGTTGGGTTCGATGCAATTAAGGCACCGACCTGTAACTGGGGGACGAGGGATCTCTGGTGACAGGGATGTGACGGTGGCGTGCATGGCGCAGTAACTTCTTCCCGTTGTGTTGGATAAGATCCATAAACTCCATTGTTAAAAAAACGTAACAATTTCTTAGACTGGAAAAATAAAGTTAATCTTCAGCAACACTGATTATGTAGCCTTCTAGCCAAGTGAACCACCATTTTTTGGACCGATCACAGATCAAAATGTCTCTCCCTGGAAGATCTTTCTAAAATCTTTTCCCCCTGAAATTCAGTAGCTTTTCCTTTTCCATCTCCGTCCCTCGTCTCTCCCTCTGTCCTGCCATCTGCTCAACAACATTTACAGTAGTCGTTCGTCCCCAAGTGAAGCTCGCTTCTTGGCTACACATTTGACGATACCCAGCCTGAAAAGTTATCATTTTGCCTTATCGTTGAAACGGCCCGAACTTTTTCTGGAACTATCTCCTTCATCTGGGTCGTCCAGCGCCTCTCTGTCTTTATATCATGGTCTTTACTCAGGTCCTTGGGGGTGAGGTCAACTACATTACTCTGTGTCCCACTTGTCTGAACCTTGCGTCAGAATCCACTCTGCCACAATCAAGTCCAGAATTTCAGGTCTGTTAAAGAAATAATCTCGCGATAGGTCCTCTGCATGTTGCTGGATGATGACCTAGAATAATCTCTTTTTCAGGTAATTAGTCGTGTAATTAAGCCTGGAAGTAATCATGCGTGTTAATGAGTTATCAGAATTAATCGTTTATCTTTAATTCCTCTACTTTTCCCTTCCAATGGGTCTCCCACATTGCATTCGTAGCTCCTCCTCCTCCTCCTCTTCCACGTTAAATAACCTGCAGCTTTTATTTGACCGTTGGAAATAAGAGACATCTGTTGTTTCGTCTCTCGTAAAACAAGAGACTCTGGCTCCCCCTGGTATATGCTGCTGCTAAACTTGGGGGGGGAAGGGGCGGCGCCCGCCGGTCACCGCCCAGAATCTGGGTACTTCATAGCACCAATAAAGGACTAGACTTTTAAAGAAATAAAGGCACCTCTTTGCTGGCAGAAAATGAATCCGTTCGAGCGGGAACGATTTCCTCGACTGCCATTACGCCTGGAATCAGATCATTACGGAAGGAAGGGGTGCCACCACCACCCACCACCCACCACCCACCCACCACCCCCCTTCCACCACCCCCACCCCTCTCACAGCAATTTTAACTGGGGGACATTTTGTCCCAGCCCATCCCATCCAACCATCCCAACCTCCCCCCCCCCCCCTAGTCTCCAACAGCTTACTTTGCCCTGGATCCCTGTTAATAAAGTCCCAGCCCTCGGGGCCATAAGCCCTCCTCCCCCTCCCCCCTGGGCATCGCTTATTAACCCATTGTACCCGGAGTCTGGTAGCCAATTGGCGAAGATTTCCCCAGGAGAACTCTGGCCCTGCTCCTCCTCCGTCCTCCCTCCCTCCCTACCTCTGTCCAGCGTCCGACACTCACACACACACACACACATATTAAGTCAATTTGATGTCGTCTGCCTCGCAAAATTCCTGTGTGCTTTGATGCATAGTAATCTAATGACTACAAGGTATTTCTCTAAGTTCTATGTCCCTTAGATATACCCTTAGAATATCTTAGTATATATTTGTGTTCAGTGAGAGACGTTGATATACTTCGTTATACCTTCATTCGTATTCAAGTCATTAAGGTTTCCGTTTGGCATATCTACGTAGGGTTTAGGCGGCGTCTGCAAATCATAATTAATACATGAAAATTTGGATATACTTTCAATGGGCTGTAACATACTCCAGTTTGCTCTTGTGTGGGGTATGTTACACATCACTGTTACAGCACTGTAGGTGGTCGTTGTTTACAGGGGGAGATGGCCTGACTGTGCTATACTCTACAATACGACCTTGATATACTCCAGTATATTATGATATGATATGATGATGATGAGCAAGAAAAGGATCCAGCATATTCGCATGATATTTATAAACCCGAAACACTAACAAGCTCTACGCTTTAGCATACTCTGACGTTTTGTGGTGTACACTGATGTACTCTAGTATGCTCTGATATGCCCCCGTGTGCTCTGATATGCTCCATTATACTTTGATATACTCTGTTTATACCTCCTTCCCTCCTCCAACCCTGTGCCTGATGGTAGTGGTCATTCGTGGGGCAAAGGAAGGGGGGGGGGGGCCAGCCAACCTTGGCTCAGGTGTGGGAGAGACCCCTGGCACTCAGCGTGATCACCCCCTTACCCACGGATAATGGGGAGAGTATCTGGGGGAGAGGGGAGGGATGATACCTCCAGCTCTTCCTCCCCTTCCCCACCCCCACCACGCCCCTTCCAACTCCTATCTAGTACATCCCAGCCTGCCTGCTGAGAGTGTCCTGAAGAAGGACGAGGGAGGGAGCTGTCAGTAAGTCTTGGGAGACGCAGTCGAAGTGGGAAATGTAGGGTGAGAGATGGCCACCGGGCGTCAGGGAGACTTGGAAGGTGAAAAAATAGGGAGGTGGTGTTTCGTCAAGGTATGTCAAGGGGTCTTTGATGGCAAAGGCTGTCAAGATGTGGTACACAGACGGAGGGACGGCTGTCGGGGGGTATTTCAGAGCGGTAGGAAAAGGAGCTGTTAAGAGATGAAAGGGCGTCTTGGTGGGAGAGAATAGACTGGGTTGTCAGGGTGGGTTGAAGAGACTTTCTTCTCCCTGTTCCTTCCTTCTTCCTCCCTATCCTTCTGTCTTCTCCCCATATTCACCTATCCTACCCAACCTTCTTCCCTCTTCCTAGGAGTCCTTTGCAGTGCCATCAAGTCTCCATCTATATAGATCAGGTAATTAGGAAACATGTACTATCCTTCTGCACAGAGTCTCTTCAAAGACCATCAGGTCTTCTGTTCATCTGCCCCTCTCGCGTACCATCATGTACTCTTCTCTCTCTTTCCTTCTCCATCTCAGTCCCCTCCTCCCTCCCTCTCCCCCCCCCCCCGTCTTTATCCCCACCCTCCTTACCCATTTCCTATTCCACCTCTCATTTATATTCTCCCCCCTACTTCCCTTCTCCCCTCGTCTCCACCCCTCCCCAAATCTCCCCTTGCGATGAAGCCCGTACGGGCCCGTCTCGCCCAGAATGCCAAGGGGCGACCACTACATAGAGGGAAATGCCACAAACTTCTCCATCATCATCAGCTCCATCACGCTCGATGCTGACGGAGAAATATTGAACACACACACACACACACACACACACACGTGGACAAAGACGGCTTTAGAGACAGGAGTTCTGCAATCATACTCACGACAGACGCCTCGAAAAAGACAGATCCTGTCCATCTCCTTCCAGAGGCACTTTGGACAGAATCACGCAAACCGATCTTGCCCATAGTCGTTTAAGAATCCCCCCCAGAGAATCGCTCGACGACCCCACGTCCTCATTAGTCCAAAGCACCGGACAGAATCACCAGACCAGAGCGTTGTGGACAGAACCACCCGGTATCCGTTTGTCCTCATCGGCCAAAAATAATGTCGGACAGTATTATTCGTCCATCCTGTCCATTTTTTTCTTTTTTTTTTTTTTGCCGTTTCACGTGTTTCACAGAATCGCCGTACGATCTAACCACTTCCGTCGAGGATGTGCGAACGAGTCAGCCCATATTCTGTCCACTGTCCTCGAAAATGTGTGGACAAATAGCCCGAGGGAGGGGCGTCGGTCCCTCCCCTCTCCTCTGTTTCAGTCCCGGCCGTCAGGCTAAGGGGCATTTGAGGGGCGTTTATATTTTACCGTCTAAAGCCTGACGGAAAAGACCCGCCTGACATTGCCCAACGGGTCCCCGTCTCCTCACAGCCGAGCTGTATGCAAATAGTTCGAGTAACACTTAAGGAGGTGGAGGACTCGAGACGGGGAAGTTTATTTAAGCATGTGTCTTAAGCTCCTGAGCCTTCGCTAAACCGGTCGAGCGAGACTTAACGTACGACCTTTGGTGGTGGTATGGAGCCGTGGTCTTTGGAGGTCGCTCTTCCGCACCCGAGGGTCGTACCGTCATAGCGAAGGGTCGTGCAGTCGTGCCGAAGGGCCCTCCCTACCTGAAGGGGTCCGACCGTCGGACTTAAGGATACAACTGGTGTACTGAAGGGGATCCTGCCGTTGTACTGAAGGGGGTCCTGCCGTTGTACTGAAGGGGGTCCTGCCGTTGTACTGAAGGGGTCCTGCTGTTGTACCGGAAGGTCCTTGTACATATATCTGTACACTGCGTACAGTCATCTGTTACTTGACACTCAGCGTGTTCAGCTCACTGCTCCTAACAACAGAGTTATTTACAAAACTCCTGAATACTGTAAAAGTGAAAACATTTCATTTTCAACAAACAGTTAATATAATCAGGTTCTTTCAGCATTATTTGGCAAAAAGAAATAAAAAAGTTAAATGATAAACACAGAATATCCAAGATTTGACAAATCTTCACATACAAAACTCGATTCCTCACTTAAAAAAAAAATAGGATCAAATTTAAATATATATTTTCTCTCCCTTGATACAACGCAAAAAATATAGAGCATTGAGTTTGTTATACAGTTTTTTAGGAATTCTTATTCATTCGCTATGAATAACTACCTACAGGTCGGTGTGTGCAATTAAGAAGGCCCTTTACAGTAGGCGGAACATGTGCTTGTTTATGTCTGTGCTTGTTTGGGGTAATGTGTTGTAGTTATTACGTATGTGTATGTAATGTCTGAATGTATGTATGTGTCTATTCACACGTGTGTATATGGAGGAGGAGGGTGGGGGAGGGGGAGGGGTTATTTGTAAGTGTGTATGTTTGTATGTGAATGTATTGGTATGTGTATATCTCATTACCCTTTTGAAATTACCCGTTTCGTATGGAGGGGGAGTGTGCGTGCATCACCCATGGACTCCCCCCACCCCCCATCTCTCGTATGTAAATATATGTGTGAATTTGTCTGTGTGTGTGTGTGTGTGTGTGTGTGTGTGTAAGTTTGTTTGCATTTGCGTTTCTTCGCGTGTTTTCTCCTATATATATGTCTGACATGTGTCTGACCGTCACTATAAACAGTCGTCTAAGGTTACTAGCGGTCAATAACTGTATCCGACAGTCTGTATGTGTCACTAAGAGTCGCTTTCGGTCACTAACGGTCGCCAACAGTCACCAACGGTCAATAACCGTCGCTAGCTTCTTTAACTGTCACCTACGGTCGGTCTCTAACTGTCTCAAATGGTGTCTCACTGTCACTAACTGTCGCTAGCGGTTACTAAAACTCGCCAGGACCCGTCAGTACTCACCAAAAGTCCCCGTCTCCCCCCAAAAAAAAAATTACCCACCAGTACCTCTCAACATTCACCAAAAACCCAAGAGTACCCACCAAGAGTACCCACCAAGAGTACCCACCACGAGTACCCACCACCAGTACCTTGCAGAGTTCTCAATACTCGCACGAGAGGGTTGGTTTGGCGACCCACCGAAATGTATGCGCCGAGTCTAACTTAATTTTAACACAAGTTTTAGCGCCTCAAACGTTAATTAAAGTCCACCTTCCAAGTAATCAGAGTACAGGAAGAGAAAGTTGCCGTGGGGAGAGAGAGAGAGAGAGAGAGAGAGAGAGAGAAGACATGTTAGCTGTGCTCACTGACAGCTGGAAGTTTCGTCTATTGACTAAGCTCTCTGTTCCTCTCTTATCTGTTTACGTTTCTGTTTGTCTTACTGTTTTATTCTAATCTGTCTTTTATTTCTGTATCTGTTTAGTTTTATCAACTATCCTAACTCCTGTTTACATACCTGCCCATCTTTCCCTTTGCGTGTATACTTGTTGATTCAGTTATTGATACATCCATCTTTTCATCAGTCTTTCTAGCCTCTCTCTCTCTCTCTCTCTCTCTCTCTCTCTCTCTCTCTCTCTCTCTCTCTCTCTCTCTCTCTCTCTTTTT
>JAYMFT010248287.1:0-24622 GCA_038088735.1 Panulirus argus
AAGGAAACAGAGCTAGAACCACCCCAAATGTGGGAGCAGTACTCCATACAAGGATGAATCAATCCCTTGCATAAACGGAGCAACCTATTCATACTTGCTCACCTCCATCCATTCCTGACGCCACCCCACCCCACAGGAAATAGCATCGCAACCCCCTGTGTCAGCGAGGTAGTACCAGGAAACATACGAAAAGGCTACGTTTGCTCACACTCAGTCTCTAGCTGTCATGTGTAATGCACCGAAACAACAGCTTCCTATCTACATCCAGGCCCCACAGACCTTTCCATGGTTTACCCCAAATGTTTCACATGCCCTGGTTCAGTCCATTGACTGCACGTCTACCCCAGTACATATATTCATACGCATATATACACTGTCGCCTGAGTCAGGTACCTGTTTTATCAACCATCTCCTTGGGGTGGATGAACAGCTGAGTTGACTGTTGAGCAACAGCCACACCCAGGATTGAGACGTACGCACTTGACCCTGGGCATTCCATGAATGTGTCATGGTCAGGAATGCTAACCAGTACGCCATGGAGACGTATTTATCTCACTTTTACCCGTATATTAATTTCCAGTTTACAACCTACGAATATTCATGATGTGTACTTTACAATTTATTCAAATATGGTACTATGTTGGGCTATATAAATCTTTTGCAGTGGTTGTATAAGTTTTAGTTTTATTAGTGATTTACACCAAATAATCGGGAAACATTGTGTGTAGGACATTGTGGGTACATTGACTCAAAACAAACTGTTTGTGTGTGTATTACCATAATTCCAACTATTTTTAAATGATTTATGCGTCAAGAATATATTTCTAATGCATTTAATTACTATTAAGGAGAATGGGTTAGGGAGGAGTATGGAATGTATGCCAGGTAGTATTATGTTACAGTAGGTCTGAAAGTGGTAGAAGCCACTCACTGAAAAATTTTCGTGGCTCTGTATTATATGGCAGGCCCCAACACCATCACTCTAACAATTTTATAGGGGAAAAGAGCTGTGTAGGTTGTATTCAAGTCAATAGAATACTTTGTTTTATTTGTATTTGTATTTAAGTCAATACAATGCTTTGCACTAACTATATTACTGCAATAGGCAGGAGTCAGGTTGTTTTATTTGTATTTAAGATTTTCATTGTGGAATGCAACTTGAAAATTTTTTTGTGTAAAAAGAAAGTTTTGTTTTATTATACATGCTGTTTGCCTTAATGCTGAAAAATTGTATACCTCATGGCTGTATATTTAAATACTGAATGTTTCTAGATTATTTCAGATGTTCATGATAACTGCTTTTGCTGGTTAGTGCCAGTGGGTACCCTCAAACTAAAAAACACCAAAAGTTTTCACTTGTCATATTTCACATCAAAGAATTAATAATGAGAAAATTATTTTTCAATGAAGGTATAAATGCAATGGACAGGACTGTATCTCCACAGAAGTCTCTACTCACCTTTTTAAGAGTAGGCAAATACAGACCCAATCTGTACCATCCCGTAACCTTGAGTAGACAATTGCTCCTGCTCAGCAACTCAGTACACACACGGACATCTCCCCGTTGCGAAAGCAGCAAACAAACAAAATGTCCTTAGAACACTTATTGATATTAGATTTGGACAAGAAATAATATCCTTTAGTGGCCTCAACGAACACTTCATGTGCTTCTCTCTACACTATGCCACACCTGCTTGATCATCCACCCTGTCAACAGCAAATATAACACAGCTGCAAACCACACAAAATAGAGCTCTCAGTACAGTCACTAGCTGCATGGCAACCACAAACATTCAGAACATACACAACAGGACAAAGAACTCCCTAATATACTCCCACCCCAGCATGCTTGGCACTCTGTTCCATGCAGCAGCACTAGACCATCCTGATCCAGACCTGCTCCATAAATAACACCAACCTCCAAGTACAAAATAAAGCTTACCCCATCTTCACTTTTTATTCACCTTGTACCCACACATCACCACACCCTCAGCAAACACGACACTAACAGAGTATATGCACATCAAAATGTCTGACAAGTACTAAACAGCCACCCTCCCTCTACATTTTTAAGTGCTACCCCACCACTAGGCATACGCTCACTTTAAGCCACACTCTCCAGACATATATGAATTACATTTTCTCCTGAACCCTCTGGACTTCAGTCGTCACAACAGCAATATAGACACCAATTCATCATATCATAAGATTTCTCATCCCTGAGGTGCAATTTCCACTCTGAAGACACAAAACTCTTACTCATAAATTACTTTACATCCACCTCACACAGAAATAGACAGATTTTCACACTCCTTGACCTGTTCCCACGTAGTGGATGTGGTTGGCTTTCTAAATGCTGCAAGAGCTCCATAGAAGAGGCTTCTAGGTTCAGAAGATACAAATGAAAAGGTACCATAAATTATAACACTTGTGTCACGATTATGGCTTTACAGTTTGTTACTTTTCAGTGATAAGTTTTTTTTAGTATGTAATACGTTAAGAATGTGTTTGTAAATTTGCAGCGAAGTAACAAATACATGGATGCTAAGCTGAAGGCTTTGAAGGCACGGAATGAATACATCCTTTCTATGGACTCTGCTAACGCTGCCATCCATAAGTACTTCGTTGAAGATCTCTCTGACATTGTTGATGTGAGTACTTAAAGTGTATCATTTATGTATGAAGACATAACATATTTTGATATATTGAAAGCATATGATTTTAATGCCCTTGCATTGTCTCTTTGGGGTTCATATATTTTGTTACCATTGTGTATATATAGTTTTTGATAAATATATCTATTTTTGGTATCGCTTCTGATATGGATTGTTTAAGATATATAATTTTCTCGATAATGCAAAGACAGATCATAGCATAAATTTTGTATGAAATGAAGGGAATTTTCTCATAATTACATGTGTACTGTATGCTATAAAGGCATAGGAGCAATCTGAGGGCATATGGATGTAAAGCTCCCATCTGTATGTTCTTTTGGAAAACATATTGCATAGAAAGTCCAGGAGACCATGGTAGTTTAGCTTTGCCATTTAGGCAAACATGTAGATTTTGATATTTCACAATGAGCAAGCTAAATGAACAAAACTGTCATGTTGCTAAAAGTAACAACTCAGCTTAGGTCCTGGGTTACCTAGCAGACATCATGTTGCTTTTGTCCATCCTTCATTTTACTTGAAGAAAGATTTCACTTTTTCAAGCTATAATGTAATCTTCATGATAAACAATGGTTTTTTCCACCTTAGAATCTCCTTATATCACTTTTTATGGATTGTAAATTTTACTGCAATATACTGAAAGACTGCTCAGCATACTTAAGATGAGAATCCTGGTTGTGTCAAACTTCTCTCCTTGTTCATTTTTCCAAATAAGATAGAACTGACTCTCTCAGGTTAATGATTTGATTATGTAAGATAGAACTGACTCTCTCAGGTTAATGATTTGATTATGAAGTTATCATTCAACCTGATGTTACCAGACTCCACCTGCCTCTGGTTTCATCATGAGGGAAATATCACCTTTGGTGAGACACAGTCTTATCAAAGAACTTCTCACTCCAAAGGATATTATATAACTGATAAGGGTTTATAATAACATTGAATGACAGGACAGGTATAGAAACATTTTAGACAGGACAGGTATAGAAACCTTTTAGAACTATATTAAGCTGAAATGAAGTATGATAATGCATGACATTACCTACAGACTTGATAACTAACACCAAATAAAAGTCTAAGGGCTAACATACAAATGGGCAGACACACAACACACATATCATCATGGAGCTTACTCCTGAGAGTTAAGAGAAGCACATTCCATCCTCTTTGGCAGACACCTTTTATAGACTGAAAACATGGCCTGTGGCTCCTTCATTTAGACTACCATGAATGGGATAGGCAGGGAGAGTATTAGGACTTGGGAATTGTAGATGACAGTAGAAACTGGGAAGCAAAGATAATAAAAGCAGGGAGAGAGAGAGGGGGGGTGGGGAAAGTTACATAGATACGCAGACCATACAGACCCAAGGCCCAAGTGAGGTGGTTTGGCCTTAATGCTAAGAAAAAAAGGCCCCTTGTAAGCAGTAGAAGAAAAGGATAGCAAAGCAAAGGCTCTTTCCCTACCCTTCACTTCCTCTGGCACATGCCAGCATGAAAATGGGTAGAAAAAATGCCTTATAGGATTAATAAGTCTGAAGGGAATTTTTATAGGAAAGTCATAAGGTAGAATGAACATGAATATCTCATGCATCCCATCACCAACAACATACATCCCTTCACTTTTTGTTTTAAAGACAATACTAAGGATAAACTTGAGTTCCAGCATATATTATTCCTGATGTTGAACATTGATACAGTAATTCTTAATGACTCTCAAGACAAGTGAAATGGGTTAATCAATATTAGTATGATATTTCAACATGGCCAGGGAGAGATCAGAGGTTGAGAAGCTGGCATTATATACCACTGTGTTATGATGACTGATTTCATGAATTATTCAATACCAGAGAGTGAAAAGTGATGATCAAGCCTAATTTTGAAGATATTAAGGGTGATGCTCTGAAAAACATTTTCTGGGAGCTTATTCAATGCATCAAAAATGTTGTTGGTAAAAAAATGTTTCATACAGTCCAAATTAACTCACTGACCTATAATTTTTAATCCATTTCCTCTTGTCAGTAATGTTGGTGCTACTGTAAATAAATGTTCAATATCGACATTGTTGAATCATTTAAGTATTTTGAAACATTCTATTAATTTGCTCTGAAGGCACCTCTTGCTGAGGGAGAACAAGTTTATTTCTTACAGTCTCTCCTCATATGGTTTGTTATGCAAGGAGAGAGTCATTTTAATCACTCTTTGCTGCTCTACTTCCATTTTAAGAATGTTCTTACTTAAGTGGGGTGCTCAAAACTGCACAGCACATTTGAGGTGTTGCCTGACTAGACTTAGGTATAGTGACAATATCATCCTTACTTTTGTACATTTAGTACATCCTTTTTGCTTTCTTAGCAGCTTCATTGTAATGCTGGGAGGATTTGAAGTTATTGGAGACAGTAACCCATAGATCTCTCACAAGAGGCGTCCTTTATCATATGGCCCATCAGTTCTTAATCAGATTTTTTGAATAGCTTTCCTACTTGTGACAGCTTACATTTATTTATTTTAAATGGCATTTGCTATATTCTAGACCATTCAGCAATTTTCATCTAGATCCTCTTGTAATCTTAGCCTATCTTCTTCAGTTACTATGGCATTACCGATCTTTGTGTCATATGCACATTTGGACACTAGGTTATTTAGGCCTACGTCAATATCATTAATATAAATGACGAAAAGTATAGGCCTAAGTATGGATCTCTGAGGGATTCCACTAATAATGGCTGACCATGGTGATGATTTCCCATTCATTACGACTCTCTGCTTCCTATCTCGTAACCAGGCATCTGTCCAATTTTCCTTGCAACCAGTAATCCCCAAGGCCCGGATTCTGTGCATCAATTTAACGTGGCGGAATTTGTTAAATGCTTTCTGGAAGTCCAGAGTTATTATAACTATTGCTTTTGTCTTGTCGTGGGTTTTGAATAATTTATGATAAAATTCAAGAAGTTTTGTAAGGCATGTTCTGTGTCTTCTAAAACTATGCTGTGTATTATTGATCAGGCTGTGTTTATCCAGGTAGGTTACAATTTTATGTGAATCGAGAGAGAGAGAGAGGTACAAGCCTCCCAGGCCAGAGTAGGAATGAATAATGTGGATATACCTATGAGGTCAGAAGCTATTGGAAGATCATATCTGTGGCCTTCTGTTGAGACAGCCATAACACCCTGCTACTGGATGAAGAAGAGACTTGGAACTTCAGGTGCTCCTGGTAAAGGGGTCCAGGAAGAAGAACAACATTCTATCAAGAGAGGGGCCCTAGGGCAATTATGTAAAGATTCAGTCCTTAGTAATTGTTTTACTTTTCTTTATATCATAACACAGTGTATATCCTGTAGAGTGCATGATAGTATGTTTAAAGGGGTTGGTGTAGTAGGAAGACCAACTGTGACATAGGAAAATAGAGTGAAAGAGTACTGGAGGGCAGGAAATAAGGAAGTTTGCATGGAATGGTGTATGCGATGGAGGCACATAAGGACAGGGATAAGTGAAGACTCTTTTTCTGTGGCCATCCCCTTGATGAGAGTCCTGGAGTGCATGGGAGTCAGAAATATGGTTATTAAACTGATCCATGTATAGGAAGTCTCACCTTGCTTGCAGAAACATCAGTTATTGACAAACACTGATATGTATGCTTACTTAAAGGCTGTATCCCATGTTTGATTAACAATTTGTCTGTATATCCATTAGGAAAGAAAGTTTTTGCATTAAGTTTTAGCCATGCAGAATGACATTCATAATATTCATCTTTGTAAGAAAAAAAGACAATAAAGCCTCTCTGAAAAGAACTCAAGCTCTAGAACTGCAGCGTATGTGTTTCAGAGAAAAATCATATAATACTTATTCACATATTATTATATGAAAATCTCTGTACTTGGAGGAAATTTTGTTCATATCAGCCTGTGCTTGCTTTTAATTTTGAAGAAAACTGATTAAAGCAAAATGTATAATATGGTTTTATGGCATTTACAAATACATTATTTTCTTTGTTTTTTCCAGTGTATGGACTTTGGATTCCATAGTAGCATTGCTAGAGCCCTCCGTACCCATGTCTCCGGGCAGGAATGTGTTCGGAGGAGTTTACAAAATGGCATCGATGATGTCAACAAGTCCATCAACAATCTTGACTCTCGCCTGGATAAACAAAGATTCTTAGAATATAATAATGCTGCCTTCATGCTACCTAAGAAATTTGAATTCCAGGGACATAAAGGGGATGAGGTGAGAAAGTGCAAGTATGGATTGGAGATAATAGCTTAAAAGAGCTTTTTGAAAAACATTATTTGCATCTTCATGAGGAAACTTTTAAAGCTATGTATGTACAACAGATTTTTAATAAGCTTAAAGAAAGAATCGTTAGATAGAAAATAGAGTTTGTAAAGTAAAAACTTAAAGACAGCATCATTCTTGGAGAATTTTCACTTTCACTAATATGAGCACTTTGTACAAGAGTTTCAATTTAAAGAAGATTTTATGCCTTTTTTTTTTTTTTTTTTTTTTTGTTAGGTTTCATTTCCTGTTCGATCTATGGGCTATCTTTTGGCAGGCACTGTTACACTGCAGTGCCAGACTCATGAGGATTCCAATGCAACACAGGTAAACCAGGTTGTAGTGAACCGGCAAGTACAAGAAGAGATGGAGAAACGGTATGCTCATCTTGTTTCTAGACTTACAAGCTTGAAGACAGAATCTGAGGAAACCTGGAAAACCATAGAGACAGCAGAGAAGACACTAATGGAGATGATCAATACACGGGATTATGACTGTGCCCATTACTTTATTGATGAGCCTCGGCCAGACAACAAACAACCAGAGTCCATGCTTATCAAGATGAAAGCAGACAGACAGGAGACCGAAGATTTTTACCTTGGTGTAAGTATTGTACTTTCTTAATAGTAGTCACTTATTAGTTGTCACCTATAACAGCATGCTTCATATACCTGCCCACTGTACAGCATGGTGACGTTATATGTAGTCCAGATATCCCTGTGATACACACACACTTCACTATCCCTCCCTTTCCTTCATGTTCCCATGCTCTTTTCTCACAAGTACATTTATGGTTTTTATGTCAGCATCTAATGTTCCACCCAGCAGTAAATGGATTGAAGCTTAAACCAGTATGCGACCACAGACTAGCCAAGTAAATTGTCCAGTTATGGTATAAACCCTGAAACGTTTCATTGGAAAATTAGTACTCTCACATGTACATAATCAAAATAGATCAGTTGATAATGTGGACAATTGACTCCAGACTTACCCCAGGTCTAATGTGACTTCACAGCAACAAAAGTTCTTGTGACCTTTTCAACTTTGAATGTCGTAAAATTTTTAATTTTCTCTAAAAGTGCAATTTCCCCATGATAAAGAAACTGGTGTTTTGAAATTTTTTATTACTTTTCCATCAGGAGAAGACCATGAGGTATCCAAATCTGGCATTTGAATGCCTTGGAAATCTTATCATATAGTGAAAAATAAGGTTTTATGAAAATATGTGGAAAAAATGATTTCCCATAAAGTGCATAAAAAAGTGCAAGGGCCTATAGCAAGAGGGGAGGTAAAAAGGACAATAATGAGGTTGAAGGTAGGAAAGGCACCTGAAGTGGATGGGATTACAGCTGAAATGGTGAGGTATCAAAGATGAATTGTGATAAAGTGGATGCATTTGACACACAATTTAGCATGGAAGCTGAAGGTTGTGCCTGAGGATTGGGTAAAAGCTATTGTTGTTTTTATATTCAAAGGAAAAGATGATAAGAATGTATGTAGCAGTTATAAGGGAATAAGTCTGTTAAGTATACCAGGAATAGTGGATGCAAGATTGTTAATTGATGGAAGTGACTGAATACAGAATAAGTGAGGAGCAAAGGGGGTTTTAGGAAAGGAAGTGGAAGAGTGGGTCAGATTTTTGCAGTGAAAATGACTGTGGAAAAGTAAATGGTGAAAGGTCAGAAACTGTATGCAAACTTAATGGTTGTAGAAAAAGCATATGACAGAGTTGAGTGGAATGCTTTATGAAATGGGTTAAGGATATAAGGGGTAGGGGGATAACTGTTGGATGGTATGAAAGCCTTCTGTAGAGGAGCAAATGGTGTGTAAGCAAAATTTTCGTTATACATGTGGGTGTGAGGAATGGCTTTGCAATGTCAGTCTTGTATTTTAGCTTATATATGGATGAGTGATGAGAGAGATGAAAACAAATCCAAGGAAAGAGGGTGCAGAGACGAAGCGTGATGATTAGGTATAATGGCTAGTGACAAGGCTGTTTATGGATGATACTGTTTTATTTGCTGAGAATGAAGAGGAGTTTAGAAGGTTGTAAGAATGTTTTATAATGTGTGTAAACTTAAGCAATTGTAGGTAAATGCATTTGAAAGTAGAATGATAGTGTTTGAAAGGAAACAGATGGAGAGTATAGGTTTTGTAAAGCCCTATATTGTGAGAGAAGAAAGTGTACTAAATTGTGTCACAGATATGGGGGTAGAAAGACTGGAAGAGGTGATAGAATATGAGTATTTAGGAGCTATCTTGGGTAAGTTTGGTGATATGGAAGGAGATATGAAAGACAGCTGTACAGGGTAGAAGAGTCATTGGATCCCTCAATAGAATAGTGAAGGGTATAGGTGTAAGTAATAAAGTGACAAAAGGATTAAGGGACAGCATAGTCCTCCTAACCCTGACCTATGCAGCTAGAACATGGACATGGGATGATTCACAGAGGTCAAAAATTCAGCTTTGCAAATGAGTATTTGGAGAGTAGTATGTGGTATGACTAGATAGAATGAAGAAAGTTATGAGGAGGTGTATGAGAGATTTAGTATGGCAGGGAGTGCAAAGGGAATGAACTGTGGTGTGGTAGCATGGATGGAACATAATTTTTTATTTGAACAAGAAGAAAGATTGTAGGATGGGTAGTATACAAAGAATGTGTATGATAGTATGATTAAAGTAGTTGGTATGAGAAGAAGACCAACTATGACCTGGGGAAATAGAGTGGAAGAGCACTGGAGTGAGAGAAATAGTGGAAGAATGCATGGAAAGGTGTATGTGAGGGAGGCATGTAAGGACAGGGATAAGTAGAGACTCTTTTGTTATGGACACTCCCTGTGTTAGGAGATCTCAGAGGGAATGGGCATCAGAGATATAGATAGATACATGCATGATATTAACCCAATTATTTTACTGAGGGGCCAGAATTAATCAATCACAAGTATGGATAATGTATAACGAATCATGAATTACTGTAGAATTCAAAATAATAGCGAATGTTACTCAGGTAGTTTAGTTTATATATTATAGAACATCATGTTGATAGACTAATGTTTTTTCCAGAAATTCCGTGAGTATACCCTTGGAAGCAATCTAATTACAAGACTACAGGCTCGTTATGAACTCATGCGGAAGGCTCTTGGCGACGAAACACAGACCACATCCTCTCCCACACCAACGAGGTTTGAGACGCTTAGGATTTTCCTGATGAACTAGTATTAGATGCTCTAATGGTGAACTTTGTCATTGCATTGGTTTATTGATGGTGTTGGTATTTCTGTCAGCTGTTATTCTATAATTTCCATATGTATTTAGAAGATGAAGATTGAATTTAACATATTTTCCAAACCAGGAATTTAGTGAACAAGCCCCGTCGTCGTCGTATTGGGCGGAACCCTCTTATGGGTCAACCCAAACTTTTTGGTGGGTCTCTTGAAGAATATTTAGAAGCAACGGGTCAAGATATACCACTGATCATGAAGTCTTGCATCCGGGTTATTAATCTCTATGGTTGGTAATAATGTGTTCTGTAAAATGGCATGCATATTCATTGGCTCTATGGCTGGCTTTTTTCAAACTACATTGTTCACAAAAGCTATGAATTTATTTTTTTGATGGTCTTTTATATTAGATTAGTTTCACTGAGCTCCACTCGATGTGGAAAAAATATTTTAGACTTGGACATGAAAAATATCTTTATTATTCATAATTTGATATTTTCCCACTAATTTAGAGACTTAAAAGAAATTCCACAATCCAAATAATCTTCACAGGGAAAGCAGCAAAAAAAAAAAGAAAGAAAGCACTAGAATTATTGTATAAACATAGCTTGCAGAGCTAACAATATGAAGCCATAGAAATATTTGTTTGATAAGGATTTGAATTATATAATATTTATGCAGATTTCACATTTTTGTCATATTAGAGAAGCAAATTTTATAGATGCTGGGTTTGACTGCATAATTATAAACCTAGTTATTAATTTTTGTGCTGAGATAAGAACATAGTAAGTATGAATGATATATTAAGCAAAAATGAATAAGTGAGAGCATTGTTCAGCAGGCGTCATTAGAATTAAAAGAGAAGTAAAGGATGAAAAGAATTAGAAATAACCACAAAAATTAAACTGTGGAAAAATAAGCACAAATATCATTTTTTGCATACTTCATGAACCATTAGGTTAACAGCACTCAGAATAATTGCTTATGTGCCCAGAGTCAGTATTTTGTGCAGTTTATTGGACTTGAGAACTTGACATTCCACAGAATGGCAGAGCAGATTATTTTAAAGTATTGTCAGCATTGCATGTAAATGGATTAAAACAGTGAAAATTCAGACATTTTGCTTTAAAACATTTCTTTATATCTTTATCTCAGGGCTCTACTTGAGGAGCAGGCTTCCTGTACTCATGTAACTGTCTGTTCATCATGCTTTTGTCTGGTCCATATCTTGTGAGTCATAGTAGGGAATGGAATAATAGTGTACACAATTGTTACTCACTACCACTCAGTGCATTATGACACCCCATGTAACTGTCTGTTCATCATGCTCTTGTCTGGTCCATATCCTGTCAGTCATAGTAGGGAATGGAATAATAGTGTACACAATTGTTACTCACAACCACTCAGTGCGTTATGACACCCCTATAAGTCATTCTTTCAAAGTCAAGGTTGCAGCTGGGACCAAGGAATTTTTTGTTTCTGCTTCATAACTTTTGAACCAGTGCAGGGATTGGGATGATACTTTGCAGAAAATTACCCACGAGTAGGGTCAGAGACAATTTTTGATGTCCAAACCTTAATTTTTAATGTAATAGGGGGATAGGAGGATTACAGTGATAATTTATACAAGAGTTATCTGCCAACAACTTTTGTGTTGTAAAGCCACCAGCACGTATATATCATGACCCAACCCACTTTTGCACCTTTAAAGTGTATTTTGCCAAAATGTTAGCCCACCATCAAGCTGTGTGTTGCTGCTGCCCCTTACCTTAAATGTCACGGCTTGTATCACGCATTTACAGAGTGAATCAGTACTGTCGGCTGTCAGACAGAGAGATGCGTTCATTTTTTTTGTATTTTTTATATTTTTCTCAAGCTTTGATTCCTGGCAGCTGCAGTTGCTCTAATGTACTTCTAGTTCATTTTCAGAAATATCTCACTGGTTATGTTCATGTTGCATTTCATTAAATGAGGGGCTATTGACAAGTAGTAGACAAGCAACAACAAAAAAGAATGCTAGAAAATGCAGTTAAAGTATAAAATTTTTGAAATGAATGTAATGTGAACTAATAAAGTCTCTCTCTCTCTCTCTCTCCCAAGTATGATGATATAAAAGTAAAGTAAAATCACTAAACATTTTTGTTGTGAAGAATACATATTATTGGAGTCAGCTTGAAAAAAAATGTGCATTTGAAACTAAAAAGCTATAGTCCTTCATGTATACTTTAAAATGATGGATGGATTTAATGAATTTTGAAAAAATTTAAATGTATTAAGATTTACTTAAAAAAGTGATGTATTTGAAAACCGCTAAAGAAGAACAACAGTATCTGGTCTATGCCACATGAGTCCAATTCATTTTATTCCATGCATGCCTCTTGCCCTTTTGAATATTTTGGCCATGATGCCTCAAAGCATCTTTCAGTCTATCCTATTATCTTCTTCTTGGTCTCCCATTCCCCCTAACTCCCTCCATTTCTGACATGTATATCCTTTCAGTCAGTCTGGCATTGCCTTACTTTTCTATATTTTCAGAGCATTTCAGCACACACTGGTCAGCTATCTCAGTCGTACTGTATTTACAAGCACATATTGCACTTACATTCATTTCTTACATGGTCAAACAACTTCACATCACATATTCTCCCCAGTCATTCTCTTTTCAATGTATCCACCCATTTTCATTATTTTGCACTAAGGGCCAAAGATACACATCCATGCATCACTATTTGGATTACTATACTTTTAGGCATACCCATCCTTGCTCTAAGAAGCTGTAGCTTCTCCTTCCACACACTTCATTGCACCCTGTACCTTAACTCTATCACTTACCTTATGATTCAGTTCAGCTTCTTTAACCACACTCATGTACCTCTAGCTCCTCACTTCCTCCAGGTCCTTCCAATTCAAACTTGTCAAACCATCCTTTCTTATCCCCTTCTGTACATCATTACCTTAGTTTTTGTAACATTAAGCTCTTTTGTTTTACACATTCCCATAATCAGTCATCAGGTTTATGAGTTTTTCCTTGGAGCCAGCCATCAGATCTGAGTCATCTGCAGATAACAAGTGGTATACCATCCATGTCCCCAGCCAGTGTATCAAAGATCTGCCCCTTGCTGTAGGACCCTTGTGCTCACCTCCTCACCACCACATCCATGTAAATATAAAGCAACCATGGTGACATCACACATCATTAATGCGGACCCACTTTCACCTAGAACCACTCGCCCTTCTCCATTTCTTCTTTTTTTTTAAGCAAGTTTCCATTTGGTAGGTAGTAGTTAGGAGGCAGCCATCGACCAGGGAGGCATATTACCAGTACAGCCTGCCTGGGTATCTGGAGGGTTAGTGATGGATGCATAGTGAGCCAGCACTTCAGTGGTTGTCACGCTGCACTCCCTTGACCCAGGCAGCTATCTTTTCTTTCTGCCCTACCAACACTTGAACTACTGTCATTCTGTCCACAAACATACAGCCTATCCTTGTCACACAAAACTCTTGACAACACTTATCTCGCACAACTCATTCTTTTTAACCCTAGATTTAATTATGCTGTGCTTTAGCTGTCATTTGGCAGAATGACGGGAGCAATAGATGGAAGTAGTAGGTAGGAATATTAGGCGGGAGCATTAGGTAGAAGTAATGGGTTGGAACGTTAGGCAGGAACATTTGGTAGACACTTTGGGTAGTAGTTAGTAGGAACAATAGGTAGGAGCCTCTGAAAACAGTGCACAAGAGTTGCTGTCTGCATGTTAAGGATGAAGCGCCAAAAGCTAAGATGCAGCAGTAGAGTTTCACCACTTCTGTAGACTCTTTTCCTTTGGCCAACCCCTTGAGGAAGTTCCCAGAGGGAACAGGCATCAGAGATATAGATAGACTGTTTCCTTTTACCCCATGTATTTATAGTACATTCCTCAAAGCCTCTCTTTTAGTGCTAATACTCTTATTTATAGTGCCTTCCACAAGGCCTCACTCTGTGTTTTCATCGTGTTTTCTCCAGGCTTTTTTTTCCCTCTCAAAAGCAAACTCCTGATTGACACAACTTCTACCTCTCCTTAAGCTACAGAGTGTCTCCACCTTGCCTGCACCTTGTCAGCTGCCTCTCTACAGATTTATACATCGTAATTTGAGCATTCACTTTATATAAGGGTACTGTACATGCATTCTGCCAGCTCAAGGAACCTCACCTTGAGCTAAACAATCTTTGAATAGCTCACAAAATCACTTGCTTTCCTGGAGAACTCAGCTGTTTTTATGTCCATCACTGCAATACTGCACTTCATCTTCTCCACGGCTTTCACTACCTTCATTTTTTTCATCAAACAAATATTTTTTACTTGGGCAGTACAACCTTTGAATAGCCAACAAAGTCACCTGCTTCCTTGGGAAACTCAACTGTAGATCTGTCCATTTCTGCTTTGCCACATTTCTCCATGCTTTTCACTATCTTCTCTTTTATCACCATACCATATGCCATGATGTCTTCAATCTGCATCCCTCCTCACCTCACAGTCAACATTCACAAAATAAAGTTTGATGTAAATCATCTCAGTTATCGTGTGTTCTTAAGCTAATAATATTGTCAAGATATCTTCATAGCATGTTCTTGTTTGACATTGACTTTTATTATAGAAGGCTTTATACACACCTCAGAACTTGTGAGCACTACCAAACATATGTACCAGGTCTAGGGCACAGGATTTTTGTTGGCTTTGTGAACTGAACTGCATCATGAGAGTAATAACATTTTTCTGGTCTCGGGTACTGACACAAGCAAATGTAATGTGTCACTCTGACCTCAAGGACATTACAGTACTCAATGATCTTTCGCATTAATGATAATGAATGACAATTACAGAAGAACGGTTGATCTTAGATCTTGCAAATGTTTAGTATATATATATTTTGATTTTAACTTCTTCAGGAATATCTAAAGGAATATCTAAACTGTAATTTGACTGGAAAGCAAAATGTATGTATACTTTGGAATGAAACTTCCCAGGAAACATTAAACTTTTCAGGTCTGCATCACCAAGGCATATTCAGAGTATCAGGCTCTCAGGTGGAAATCAACAACTTCCGTGAATCTTTTGAGAGGATGGAGGACCCGCTGGCAGATGTGACTGATGCTTCAGACATCAACAGCGTAGCTGGTGTTCTTAAACTGTATTTGAGAGAACTTAGAGAACCCCTTTTTCCCACAGTCTTCTTTGATCAATTCATGGAAATTGCTCGTAAGTTTATGATTGCCTCAATTTTATTCATGATTAGTATTTTTGTGAATGAATTGCTGATAGAAACATTAATGTAACACTTTTGGTCAACAATATTAAAATTATAGAGAAAATGTTATAAAGTTTCCCCTGTTTCTCCTCCACTTTACGATGTCTTCAACTGACAGGAGAAAGATTCACACTGATTTTTGTGATGTGCTATATGTAAAGTATCTTTTCTTCACTTGCTTATAAATGACTTAAAAGATTTAAAAAGATATTTCATTAAACTTTATTTTTGTCTGACAGCACTGGAAAAGAAACATGATTTTGTGGTAAAGATGAGGGATGTTGTGACCAGTCTTCCTCGGCCAGTGTTTGTTGTTATGCGCTACCTCTTTGCATTCCTCAATCAGTAAGTAAAGAGAACTTTCAGAATATTTTTTAAGCAAGAACAGCATGAAGATGATAGCATACTTAATAAACAGGAGCTCAGACTAAGATGCTTGAAATATGTAGGTGGAATGAAAGGTATATAATATTTTATTCAAGTGATTTACTTTAAGTATTGTAACTGAACTAAGAAAGGTGAATTAAAAGACAGTATAAAAAAAATGAAGCTAGATAAAAAGATTTAGAGAAAAGTAAAGGATATTCAACTTGAGATGAAAGTTCTGATTGATTGAAATGAGTGCATTCATCATCAGGGTACAAAAATTCGAAAATTTGACTACTGATATTTCACATTCTGTAGATGTAGCAAATATGATTGTAATTATATCAGTGACTAAGACTGCAGGGTAAAAATTTAATAAAGAAACTCAGTTTTGATGAATAAAAGGATTTGTTCTTTTTTTCACAACTTATTAAATCACAGATGGCGATACTTTATGACTTGGTAGTCAGTTAGGGATGGGGTTGGGCTTAATGGTGGTTACATGCTCTCATCTGCTCTGGTCTGCACTCAGGAGGACAGGGTTAGTGTAGAATTCATAGAAGAGGATGTGATGTATGCCAGTTAATTGGTCATCTTATTGCCAACAACCAGTTTTTAAGCACTCGTTCATTATCAGGCCGCACTACCTTGACACTCATGCACAGATAACTCGTGGAAACATTGTCCATACAACCGCTGCAGGCATACACTCAGCGCAGTATTTGTAAAAAAAGCTGATTATTTATCAGATACCAAGTTTTGGCTCATTTCATGGTTTGAAATGTATACTGACCTTTCCCATGCATTATCTGGTCATACAGTGTGAAAACAAAAACAGTAATTTATATTACCAGAAAGTGTGAAAATGAAAGTGTGTTTTTATTGAGGTGATCAAGAAAAATGCACATTCTGAAGTTAATTGGTGTGGTATGAGATTTGCTGTTTGGTATTTGGAATATATAGCAGTCATTTGCAAACAAACATATGCATAAAGATACAATGTTTGACCAAAAGCCACATCACCTATGTATAATTGTCCTAGAATACAGTATTGAAACTGAACATCACACGCTAGTAGAAAATAGATCTAATCAAACTTGTTGTAATGATCCTGATCGGATGAGATTAACTTTTTGGTGTAAGTGATATTATAGTGCTCACATTTATGAACAAATGCTTATAAGTGAGGTCAAAACCAGCATCACAAATTAATATTCATCATAATCATTTCCAGATGGCTTACCACTAGCTCTGCATACCTCATTCTCTTCTTGGGTTGGGAAATGCTCACCCCTTCATGTGGCAGTGTTTAATCTAGTAATCCAGTAACACTGACGTTTATTAATTTGCATTTAGCCCCACCCCTTTGAGTGTAGGATTCCTCATTAACAGATAGCACACAACTGGCTCTTCAGTTGGTTGTTAGTCCCACCCCTTCGACTCAAGGATTCTTAGTTGAATGTATTTGATTTAAAGAATTTATGTGAGAAACACTTAGAGAAATAGATGGATTTCCATGTGGCATTTATATATCTGGAGAAAGCATATGACAGTGTTGGTGCCTTGTGGAAGATCTTAAAAATACATGGTGTATGAGGAAAGCAGCTTGAAGCAGTGAGATGTTTTTGTCAAGGATGTAAGGCATGTGTACGAGTAGGAAGATAGGAGAGTGAATAGTTTCAAGTGTAGGTTGGTCTGTGGCAGGGGTGTGTCATTTCACCATGGTTGTTTTATTTTCTTTATGGCTGGGAAGGTGAGGGAAGTAAATGCAAGAGTCTTAGAGGGGATTGAAGGGCCAGGGAAGTGAGTCAGTTGTTGTTTGCTGATGATGCAGCACTTTTGGCAGATTTGAGTGAGATACTGCAGAATTTGGTGACTTAGTTTAGAAGAATGTGTGAAAGAGGAAGAAGAGTCACATGATAACGGCATGGCCGTTGGCATCTCAGGGTTGGGCCATTTTGACAAGTTTCTTTCCCTTCACCACTGAGGTTTGGAACTCTTTACCCCCTTATATCTTTCCCAACAATTATGAGGTAGGTAGTGGTTGATAGGCAGCCAACGACTAGCAAGGTATTTTAAAAACCAGTACTACCTGCCTGAGTATCAGGAGGGTTAGTGACATCTGCTTAGTGAGCCAGCTCTTTAGTGGTTGTCAAGTTGCACTCCTCTGACTCAGGTAGCTGTCTTTTCTTTCTGCCTTACTAACACATGGAATACTGGCATTATGTCCAAAACCATAAAATCTCTCCTTGTCATATGTAACACCTGACAGCACTTAACTCACACAGCTTATTCTTCATAACTCTAAATTTTCTTGTATTGTGAACTATGTGCTAGCCCTGCCTTTTGGCAAAATGGTAGGAGTAGTAGATACAAGTAGTAGGTAGGAACATTTAGGCAGGAGCTTTAGTTAGAAATTTTAGGTAGAAGTAGTTGGAAAGAACATTAAATAGAAATATTAATTAGGAACATTAGGTAGAAGCCTTGGTAAACACTGTGCTAGAGTTGCCCTCTGCCAGTGCCGTTAAGGGTGAGGCACTGGAGTTCACTAATTATAGAGAGTCTAATTTCATGGCCACCCCTTTGAGTGAGTTCCAGTTGAAATGGGCATCAAAGATATAGATAGATAGATAGAACAACTATGACTTGGCACATTTTAAGACAGGTTTTTCACTTCCTCCAAAATATATGAATATTTTTCCTTGTCTCTTCTTTTTCCCTTTCCATAACCTCTCTACATTTCAATTAAGGCCAGGTTTTGATGTGGACTTTTGTCCATGGCTGAAGTCTTTAACGTTAGGAAAAGAAAAGCAAAGTTAATAAGGTTATTAGGTTTTGCTGGGTTGAGGGACAGGTTAGTTGGGTTGTGAGTTTGAATTGAGAAACTCTGGAGAAGAGAAGTGTTTTAGATACCTAGGAGTGGGTATGGCAAGGAATGAAGCCATAGAAGTTGAAGTGAGTCAAAGAGTGGGTGAACTGGCAAAAAGATTATTCAGTGTACTGCTGTGAGAAATAAGAAACATAGATGGAATAACTTCAGAAGCAAATAAAGGAATTCTTGTCATCTGGAGAAAGCATATAACAAAGTCTAGTGGACTGCTTTACAGAATGTATACTGATTTGGGTTAGGTGGACAACTTTTGGATGGTTTGAAAGCCTTCTGTAGCTGAACCACCATCCAATTCCCCCAACCTCCACCATACTGGACATCTGCCTTTCTTGCTATGATCCTTGCATTCTTCCTTACCACCATGTCAATAAATGCATTAAACAACTGTGGTAATATTGTTTATCTTAGACATAGACCCATCTTCACTGGGAACCACTCACCCTCCCTTCTTACTTGGGTACATGCCTTACTCATTTTGTGAATTTAACTTCTTCAGTTTCGTAAGTATCTGTTTACTCCAAACTTTCATAGCGTGCTCTTCAAAGCCTTTCTGTTAGTCTTATCATATTCTTTCTCTAGATTCATAAATTCCTCTTACAGTTTGCTCTTTTTTCCCCTAGAATCATTCTTGCAAATTCTTTAAAGCCGACACCTGGTCCATACATCCTCCACCTCTTCATGTAATGACACTGCTCCTGCCTGGTCAGATGTTCAGTGATTGCCACCATCTTAGTCACCTTTCTAATGTACACTTCATTAGGTATACTTGACAGATGAATACCTATGTACTTCAAGCATCCACTTTTATCTTCTTTTTCTTATGCAAGGGTACTCTACATGCATAATGCATGTACTCAAGCACCCGAATAACTGGTCATCAGCACAGTCACTCACTTTCTTGAGAAACTCAACTCTAATTCCATCCACACCTGTATTGCCACACTTCATCAGATGCAAGGCTTTCACTTTAACCTTGTGGGTTTGATTGACTGTGAATTGCTATTCATTTTTTTTTTTTTTTTTTTTTTTTTTTTTTCCATATCTTACTGAGCTAAAATTTGTATTTATGTTGTTACACATCATGCATTTCATCTTGATTCTGTAAATCTGCATCTGCAGAACACCATAGGATACACACTGCCTGTTGCACATGGAACTTTTGTGAGTTTGTCTTTTGGACTTACAGGTTTATTTTTTTCATTTTGCTAATCTTAGTTGAAAGGGAAATAGAGGTTTTGAGAAAAAGAATGAAGAAATTACTGAAAGTTCCTCAGGTGTTAGTAGACTTGACTCTTAGAGGTATAAAAGTTATATGAAAAGGGAAAGATGAAACAGTGTGAATCAGCAGTCTTATGCTTGCATCTCATTCAAGCCATAATGACATGTTCACATGCAGTTCCCCAAAAAAGCAGTGGATGAAATTTTTTTAAAGTGTAAAACAAGGGTATGGCAACAGTTTCACAGCATAGTGAAAGGGATGTTTGAAAAGAGGTCTCTCTGATCTTTTGATTCCACTCTGGCTGAGAGAGAGGTTGAGCCACCCTAGTATAAGAGCAGTATTCTATATTGGGGTGAATGAAACAGCCGTCTGCCTACCTGTATATCTGATGGCCGTTCCTGTCCCTCAAGGGGGTGGCCATGGCAAAGTAGTCTCAGTTGCTGGTGAAGGGCAACTCTAGTGCAATGTTTCCAGAGGCTTCTACCTAATGTGTCTGCCTAAAGTTCCTGCCTAATTTTCCAACCTAATGTTGCATCCTATCACTTTTGCCAAATGCTCCCCCCTTATATTCCTGCCTACTACTATCTAATGTTTCTACCTAATGCTTTAGCCTATTGTTGCTACCCACTGCTTCTTTTAATGACTCCTACCATTTTGCCAAAAGGCATGGTTAGCACATAGTGCTCACCGCTGAAAAATTTAGAGTTATGAAGAATGAATTGTGTGAGTAAAGTTTTGTCACATGTTATACATGACAAAGAGAGAATGTGTTTGTGGACAGAATGTCAGCAATCAACATGTGGGTGAGGCAGAAGGAAAAGACAGCTGCCTGGGTCAAAGGAGTACAACTTGACAACTTGACAATCACTAACCCCCCCAATACCCAGGCAGGTAGTACTGGTAATATTCTTCCCTGGTTGATAACTGTGTACCATCTACTACATACTTTGAACATCTGTAGATATCAAATAGTTGCTTGCAAGAAAAATTATTACAGAACCTGCTCAACATCCAAGCTTTTGAGGAGCAGATTGTTTGATGTTGATTGAGAAGGGTGTTCATAGTTGAGGTTATCCAACATGCTTATGTTATTTTAGAGTGAATTGTTATGTTATGTTAACCCTTGACATGAAAATTGGAGATGCTGAGATATGAAAATGGTGAAACAGCCGTAGCACAAAATTTGAAGCACTGTTAACACTCATGCATGGATGACTCAATTCATGACCTCTAGCATACTCACACTGGACTCTACTGGATTAATTGTACATCCTTAAGTTGAAAAATTCACAAAAAGTCTATTTATGGGTCAACAGGCATGTTTAAGGTTTGAAATGCACACCAAATTTTCCCACAACTTATCTGATTGGACCACTTGTTTAGAGTTTCTTGGGCTTGCCTTACTTAAGTTAATATGTGCCTCCTGTTAGAAGATCTACTGTTTGGTGTATATAACATCTTAGAACAATTATAAATGTAAAAAAAAACATTGTAAGACCTCGCAGATTTATTATCACGGTAGACATTTAAGCATTAGCAGGATTAGATTACACATCTCAACAAACTTGCTTCTGAAAAGTGATATTGGTTTGATATTTACTGTTCTATTTGGTGTATATTATTTTATAAAGCAACCATTTACAAATGAATGCATAAAAAAAAAATGTACCTCTAAAACCAGCATCAAAAATTGCGAATTATTGTAAGTATACATACATTATTGGTTGTTTACATCTCAGCATATAATAATACCAAAGACAGAGACTTAGATTTATGATTATTGCAAACATTTATATGCTGCTGATTGTAAATTGAACTAGCATTATTCACTTTGGGGTTACCAGGAAGGCATACCCCTTCCTACATGGAAGTGTTAAACATGCGTACTTGCACCCAAAATTATGACGAGTAAGGGATCCACTATTAGAAAAAAATGAAAATGGTGAAACATCCTCAGGAAAGTATATGTCTCATAGCTCTTTTGCCTTTGATATCAGCATATGGCCTCAGATTTTATTCTGATCATTTTAACATAAGGAAAACACTGTGACAGTCACAGAATAACAATTCAGTGATTGTCACAAGTAAATCAGCTGTCATTACAGAAGAGTGAAGTGTGCATGGAGTAGCAGTTTTGATAGAAGTTATGCTGGTTTTCATTAAGAAGTTGTGAGAAATATGCTAGAGATGCATTATAATTGTAATGAAAGATAGTAGTTGAAATACATTGATGTTAGTAATGCAGTTGCAGCATTTACTTTGTATAGGATGCATTGCTGAATGTAAGTTAAGATGTCTTATTTAGAGCTGATGAATTAGGATAAGCTGGAACTATCTGATCAGGCCAACTCCCATTTAGGTAGTTAAGCGACAAGTTATCATTGAATCTGTAGTGAACATGATCAGGTAAACTTATGGGTACTAAATTTAATTTGTCTTTATATTTTGATTCAACTTCTATCTATCTATCCATCTATATCTGCTGCCCTTTCCCATCAGGAACTCCTCTTGGGGGTGACCACAGCTAAAGAGAATCCATCACTGGTGAACTCCAGTGCTACTTCTAAGCCTGTAGTGCCTCATCCTCACAGGCCACTGGCAGAGGGCAACTCTAGCACTGTGTTTTCAGAGGCTCCTATTTAATCTAAAGTTCCAACCTATTACTGTTACCCAGTGTACATACCTGATGCTTTTACCTAAATGTTTATAACTAATGTTCCTGTATAATGTTCCTACCTGCTACTTGTGTCTGTTGCTCCAACCATTTTGCCAAAAGGTAGAGCAAGAGCATAGCACTTGGCACATGAAAATCCTGTTGCAAAGAATGAGTTATGTGTTAGAGTTAAGTGTTATGTGTGACAAGGAGAGATTGTATGTTTATGGACAGAATGCCAGCAGTCCACGTGTGGGTGAGGCAGAAAATAAAGATAACTACATGGGTCAGAGGAGTGCAACTTGACAACTGCTGAATTGCTGAATTACTACACAGCTGTCACTAACCCTCCTGATACTCAGGCGTGTAGTACCAACTTTTAGATCAGTAATTATGAAGCGTAGTTTGATTGCTTCATGAGGCAGAATCATTTTAGTGTCAAATACATTACATGCCAAGCTGATAATTGTCATGAAGTTAAGCAGAAATATATGTAAGCATAAGAAATAAGTTTGGTATTAACTGTTACTAATCTTGTTTTTTTTTCTCCAGTGAATAATGAATATATGTTTCAATAGATTGCATTAATGCCTAGTATGAAAGGTTAAGTCTTTAGCTACCAAATACTTATTATAGTAGATTTCATTGGATCAGTGATGGATGATGTTTTCAAATTTTTTTTAATAACATTTTCTCTCTGCAGCCTGTCTGAATTCAGTGATGAAAATATGATGGATCCCTACAACCTTGCCATCTGCTTTGGCCCCACCTTAGTGCCCATACCTGAAGACAAGGATCAGGTAATATTTTTGACATGTTATTGAGAATCTTATTTAAGGAAATGGAAGTCTTAGGTCCTTATTCTGATATGTGTTTATGTGTAATAGATCATTTTTCATATACAATTTCTTTTCACCCCTTGGTAAGGTAGCCTCAGAAACAGACAAACTGCCTTCATTCACACACACATTCCTTCTCTGTCATGTATATACAATGCGTCAAAACCAGATATTACCATCCACTGCCATGCCCTTCAAATTAATCCATAGTGGACCTTGACCACTTTGTATACCATTGATCAAACCATTAAAAGAGTGTCATGCCCAGTTTCTGATATCGCTCCGATTTACTCTGTTTCATTTACATGCCTCTCTCTACTGAATATCCAGACACTGATGCTCTAAAGCATCATACACTCCATCCTTCCATCTTCTTGGTCTCCCCTTTTCCTTTCCTCTTTCCACTTCTGGCATGAAGATCCTCTTAGTCAGTTTTTCTTTGCTCATTCTGTCCATATGTCTGAACCACTTTAGCACACCTTGTTTAGCTGTGTCAGTCAGACATCATTTACAACCACACCTTCCCATCTTACATTGTCTTTCCTTACTTGATCAGTCCATCTCTCACCACAAATTGTCCTTTCAAGGCTCAAGATTTATATCCATATAGCACTGTCAGGACTACTTTACCTTCAGACATACCTGTCTTTCCCTCAGCAGTCAATACACCTCTCCTTCCACACACTTCTTGGTGGACTCAGGACCTTAGTGCCCTCGCCAACTG
This sequence comes from Panulirus argus, assembly GCA_038088735.1. NCBI lineage: Eukaryota > Metazoa > Arthropoda > Malacostraca > Decapoda > Palinuridae > Panulirus > Panulirus argus. The sequence continues at coordinate 24,140 of JAYMFT010248287.1, forward strand.
TATGAATCACTTCACCCCCCCATGGTTCCATCTGCTGCCACATCCACTATTAGGCACATAATGCACTCCACTGTAGGCCCTCCTTATTCAGAATTACATTCAAATCTTCTCTCATCGCCTTGTTGTGCTTCATAGCCTTAAACTCTTTAATACATTATCTCATGATATGTCACCAGCTTGTAGTGTTTCTCTTTGTGGTCTCCCACCAGCTTGTAAAGTTTCTTTATGGGGTCTCCTGCCAGCTTATTGTGTTTCTCTGTGGGAATTCCAACCTATGGCCATGGCCCCTAGTCCCTGGCGTCATGGGGTACTAAGAATCTCCGGGTTTCAGCTTGACTCTACTGCCAATGAGAGGGAGGGCTCTAGCAGTAGTAGTACCAGCCCCTCCCACGACTCTCCCCTCTCAGTGAGACCTTCCTCTTTTTCTATTCACTATACCAACATTCGTGGTCTCTCTAGTAACCTCGCCTCAGTTGAACACCA
>JAYMFT010248288.1:0-10945 GCA_038088735.1 Panulirus argus
TGATCGCTGTTTCCCGCGTCAGCGAGGTAGCGCCAGGAAACAGACGAAGAAAAAAAAAAATACCCCATCCCCCCGCACACACACATATATACATACATGTACACACATATATATATATATATATATGGTTGCTGTACAGCTCTTAAATATATGCACAGATCTCCCAGAGGGGTGGAGTAGAAATAGTAGAGCATGTGCATTAGCCATTGTTACAGTCTGAGGTGTCACCAAAAAGCCACTCAGCTGTCTCCTTATGGTAAGTGACCAAGGAGATCCTTAGCTGCTGAACCAATGTCATAATTATGGTAAGTGACCAAGGAGATCCTTAGCAGCTGAACCAATGTCATAATATAGGAGGGCAATTGAAATATAGCCTGTGAACATTAATGTTTAGCATTATGCTTCAAGGATCTCCTAACACAGCTTTATATTCCTCCCAGCATTTAACAGTTAAATATCTTATTAGCTGTTTTAGCATTTATAACAGGAAGAATTGCACAAAGAATCTGTAGATTTTTACCTTTAAATAGTGACACCTTACTAAAGAGAAGCAAAGGAATATATGGAAAAGCTTACCACACACATTCTACAGAGAGCCAATGTCTAGGCTGGCACAACTCCAGTGCCATTTTTTAGCCTTTAGGGCCTCAACCTTAACAGGCCACAGGAAAGGGCAACTCTAGTGCACTGTTTTCAGAGCTCCTACCTAATGTTTCTACCAACTAAGATTACCTAATGTGTCTACCTAATGTTCCAACCTATTACTTCTATAAAATGCTCCCACCTAATGTTCTGTGCATATTTATCCTCATTCAACTTGCACATAAGTGATCAAGTCAAATTATGTAATGGTCTTTAGACACAATAAGATCAAAATGGGGACCTATAGAACCCTGCAAAGACACACACAAAAGAAGTGTGGCAAACAGCGTTGACACACATCTTTTAGGTTCATGATAAAGTCCCAAGAGGGTAGCAAAACAACCTGTTCATCACCCCTTGGGTTTGGTTGATAAATGGATATCTAACGTAAGCTCGGGTATAGAAATTAATGTATGTAAAAGTATTTATATTATTGTACAATCCCAGGGATCCTTTTAAGGGTGTGTGTAGATGTACACTTACACTGATAAATCATACAATGCTGAGGTGTGTAACCTACTTTCTCAATAATTTTCCTTAAATACACAGGCTACTTCCTGAGGATTCCAACAGAAAGTAATCTATATCAGAGATGTCTAAAAAATACTTCTTGAAATGATCCACACAAAGAAGAGGAATTATAAGGAGCAATACATACCAATTTCACATGGTGATTTAATTGTTATCCCTATGATAGAAAAGAAAGTATACTAAACAGGATACAGAAACAGAGTAATGAAAATCCCATCAAACTTCATTATCAATATGAAAATATAAACAGATGCAGCCATGAGAATATTTCCAACCAGAGACTCACGCATCTATTCCTGATGCTATCTAATCAAGGTGTTAAAGGCAAGCAGCAAATAAAAAGACAGAAAGAATCTGAACTGAAAACTTTTCTTCTCTTTACACCAAAAGGAAGTAAATAAAACTGACCTGTAATCGTTCATAAGGTAGGATGATGTTGAGGAGGTTCTTTTCCATCATGGTAATGTAGAGATCATCCAACACACTAGCGACAACGGTGTCCCCTCTCAAATGCTCTCCATAGAGCTCAAGTGTCTTCCTGCATCAAAATACTCAAAATCAGTGAGAATGCATTTACATTCACTGTCAATTGTTGAATGGCACATTTGCATTATAAAGATATTGTGGATGCAATATATCCTACGAGCTAAAATAAGTGTGACAACTCGCACTTTTTTCAGTAACTACTGTGAATAAAAAAAAGTTTTTGAGGAAAAAAAAAATCAAAGTTAAAATGATGTAACTTAAAAGAGGGTCATTTTATTCTTAGACTATAGTTTGTTTGAATGAATGAGCGTGCATAGTAAAAGCATAATTACTTATTTGTACAGTAAAGGGAAGGAATTCTATGCTCATCGGGATGCATCTCTTTAATCCTCTTTACAATCTTACTGCTTTTTAAACACTACATACTGTTATCATTCATATCTTCATCACTTAATTCATTCCATTAATACAAAACAGCTAAACAAGAATTTTGTAGCATTCCAAGCCTGTCAAGCTAGCTTCTTTTATCTCTATCTTCTCAACAACTGAGGGTCATACAATCAACTGATGTATCACATTAAACCTACAGTAGTTATCTGCCAGATTTCAAAACAAGTTTCCTTAAATTACACCTCTAAAACCTGAGGTGTACAAGTGTAGAACAACTTTATAATATGGATGTGTTTTTAGAAGATGCTGAAATTAGTGACAATAGAAAAAAAAATTCTTACCAAGTTCCATTACCATCAATCTTCATCAAATTACAGTGGGATATCTTGGAGTCTGTATCTATCTTAAAAGTATTGTTGCATTTGTTGCATCTTAATGTGACTGAAGTATATAAATGGTCTCCTCCTCCCTAATATGCAATAAACGCATTCCTTTCTCCTCTACTGAACCCCCAGACATCAATCACGACAGATAAATCAATGCGTACAAACACAAACTGGAACCAACTTCAAAGCACCACCCCAAAATCAACAGGTATCTTTTCTCTCCATGGGTAAGATACCTTTCACACAAAATTACAGTAGTTACATGATTTTCACAGTATCAGCAATTTCTACCTACATGCTGTCAAATCAATACCAAATCACTAATATACAAACAGCAGTAAGTACTTAAGAGGTGTATGATGTGAACTTTACATTAGTCTTCCAATGGGATATTGCAAGAATGGCATACTGAATTAAGGCAGAATGGAAATCGTTACCTGAAATCCGCAAGAGAGGACCTATTGGCAGCGCTGGTAATAGCTAACATGGCTTCCACTCCTTCGTCAATATCTTGGATGTGACTCTGGCTTCGGACAGCCTTTTCTCCCTCCTCAGACCTTATGAGAGAAGACAGGCTTAAAACAGTTCCTGGTTATCCTAACTAATGAAAGATGGCATATGCCCATAAAGCAAAGTTATCTTAAGTGTGACATGAATGCCCATCCTAAGATATCTTACAAAAACCCTACTTACCCATGTATACTTAGGCATTCACCTTTCTCTCTCTCTCTCTCTCTCTCTCTCTCTCTCTAATTCAAGTATTCCCAACCATCAATTACCTTTCAGCACACAACTCTACAATCTCTTCCCCATTTTCATTTTACATCATGGACCCAAGGCCCTACATATATATACCCTCAAATGCCATATCACCCATTCCTGCATTCCAATTCCCTAGCACCAAGACTTGATCCATTGTATCACACCTGTAATTGAACTCATTCAGCTCCTTCCAAAATGCAGCCACTTCCTCTTCACTCCTCTTACAACAAAGTGCATTTGTAGTGTCAGTCACCCGCTTTTAGTTGCCGACTTACCTGCTGACCCAAATAAATCCTATACTCAATTCCTTTCACACTCTAACACAAGAGTCAAAGCTCCTCCATCAATCATGCTCCCTACTTTAGTCTTGCCCTCTCACTAACCCCAGACCCTTTAAGAAAATAAAGTCTGAATAGGGCACTTTCTTTACAATCATAAACCTATAAAGCTTTTGCATGCTGTCCACAATCACATCATTCAGTTTATTCAATCCATCCATCACTCATATAATATATGCACTTTTTTTACATCATTTTTAACCAGTTATGTTCTCTGTTTGCTCTCTATTTGCTACTTTCTGAGATATGTTCAATCAAACTGGTTTAAAACCTTAAAGGCTAGGTTTTAAAGGCTATGATAACGTAACTCTTAACTCCTCTATTTTATGGTGGACAAAATATAATAAGAAAAAAGTGATCTTAGAGATAAGTGGGGGTACTACAGGAAAATGATCACCATAAAGACAGGATGAAAACAAAACTCATGCACTCCCACCTGTTCACCATAATCTTGGAGAGAAGCATGTACTTGAGTGCTCGTGCTCTTTGTTTGCGCGACGTGAAGCCTGTTGCTGCTTCCTTGAAGTAAGAATAAGCTGTTTCCATGTCTTTGCCTTCAGCCACTTGCATGATCCCTGGGAAACAAGTTATGAAGAAGAAATTTGAAAAGAACCAAATTGGTTATAAGCACTTCAAGGATAAAGAATGTAAGTAAGGGTGAAGATAAAGTGCACAATGCTACCAACAGTTCAAAATACATGGCAAAAAGTCCATGTAACTAAAAATAGATAATCTTTATGACAGCAATGATTACACTAATCATTTAAGTGAAGGCAAGGCAATGATCAATGGGCACTATGTCAAAAACAGGATGGGCCTGTCAGAGAGAGATATCTATATAGTAACTCATCAGACATCACACACACTGTTTCAAAGCCACTGCCAAAATTTTAGATTCTAAGCACATTTCCCTTATTTTTGTAACATTTTATATGTGACCTAGTAATGCATCCTTTTTACGCAAACTTGTTTGAAAGAGCATGAGATGCATTCACTATGGCAAGAAAATTAAGACAAAGGTCTTTTTTTTTAAAAAGGTAACTGTATCACGGCTCTTGGCAGCTTATAGTTAACATAGTTAACCTATTAACACATTCGTAAAAGTGCTAAGTTTAGCACTGTGAAAGCTTGGTGTAGCTGGGAGTCAGCAAACCTAAGAAAGATATGTCCAGCACAGAAAAGGTTAAAGTTCATCATTCATCCTTACTGAGCTTCCCTTTGCAAGTAATACTGCACCATCAATATATTATATCAAATGCCTAAATTCCCAACAACCAAGATTTTAATTAAATAAAACATTCACCCATTCTCACCATCTGACACGTTATCCCATCCATAAAGATATCCAATATCTAGGAAGACTTTACATACAGTACATTAGACATATTTCAAATCATTGTTGACAGTTCCCGTTACACTAAGATATGTAGTACTTCCTATGTTTAAACCCTTTACACCGAAATGGTAGCTGGTGTCACCTGGTGTTCCCTTATGGAACAGCAACCAACATCTATTTCTGTTTTACCTTTTCCCTCCCACATTCAAATTATATGTCCATTTTTGGCAACACTGACCATCATTGCATATCACTATCATTGCAAGGCAGTCACAGAAAAAGACCTCCCACTCCTTAGTACTTCTGTGATCATTATGTCTGATACACTCAACCTCAAATGGTGACATCCCATGGTGGTGGGCATATGCTAACCCTGCTAACTTGGCAAAAATCTTGAAACTTTTTCCTGACTTTATTGATAAGGATAATATCATCATTTGTATCATCCGGTGTGAAGAGTTGAGAAGAATTACAAGTGAGAGGTGAGCACAGTGACTCTGAGAGTGACCATGATGAAGGAGTTAGTGCAAGGGACACCACAGACTATTACCTCGAACCACACATTTAGCCATTGTGTGGTTTGGAAGTTATGATTTCGCAATGACTTTTCCTTTTTTAGATGAATCTAATCATAGTGTGAAAAAAGACTTTAGTTTGACAAAAATAGTCAAGAAATAACATGCTTACAAGCATATTTTGATAGCCAGGTTTTGGACCACACTGGCAGTCAAACTAAAAAATGCTGTGAATTTTGTGCAGATGCTGAAATCTCCCCAAATTCACAAACATAGTATTGGAGAGAGACAAGTGTTAGTGATATTTGTGTTTCTTACTCTCATTATGCTGATAACAAATGAAGAAATATATATTTAACAATTATTGAAACTAGGATCCACTGATAAGTACAATGAATTTTGACAAGTCTAAGGTGAGGCACATTCTTGCTGCTCCCAAGGTCTCTGCATTTTATGGACAATGATGCAAAAGACTGCATGCACAAAATCTGGAATATTTCCAAATCACAAAAAAACAGGTTCAGTGTAGTCTTCAAGTCATTCCAAAAGGCTGATCAATCAGTCTTACACTCTTTTAAAAACAATTAGGGCTCAAGGAATATATACCACTCAAATGCCAGAGATTTGGGCAAAAGGCATTTACTTTAGTGACTGAATGACAAACAAATTGTTAGATATGTTACTATATACAGACACCACTTATGACATTCCTGAAAAAGACACCCCACACTTTCTAGTGCAATTGTAAAGAACTGAAAAATATTTAGGGAAAGGAAATACATTGTACACAGGTAAATGATACACATGCCTTAACCTGTGTAAATACTTGATAGAAAATTACTTTGGGGAATGTGGGGCAATTAGATGAACAGAAAACAACATTTGTCAAAGTTCATGGGACACATCCTGTGTGATGTGTGCCATTTACAGAAATCTGGAGACAATTTGGCTTTTTGCTGGCATAACAATGTGATGTCAGTCACCATACTGACAACTTTCACAAATAAAAGATGTTGGACAGCGGAACAATACACTGCATAATGCTAAGAAACATAATGAAACCAAATGTAGATCATGTGTTTAGTAGATCAAGTCGGAGGAAATCACATACAAAGTTATCAAATGTAATAATATACTAGTTTTCCACTGCTGATATTACCATTCTGAATACACATGGCATGTCCATGGAGAAAACTGGGAACAAGAACAGTACAGTGACACTCTCATCCAGGTTGACAAGCTGGTGGTCACTCCCTGAACAGATTCAAGGGTAATGAAAATATCTCAACACTTTAAGGAAACTATGCCAAAAACAAGAAAGAGTTAATCAAAACAAAGACAGTGTACAGAGTCCGCAAAATATTTGGTCGCCTGTCCTCACATTTTCAAAGGAGATATCACATTTCCATCTTATTACTTTGTCATCTCTCCTTTGGCCTTAATTACTATCTACAGACATTTGGGCATGGAAATGGCAAGGTTTCTGAAGTATTCTAGGTCCATATTTTGGTTCCTCTGAATGAGGAAAGACACTGATGAGGTGCTGGTACTGACAATGTTAGAAACAATAGTCTTAGAGACCAGATGCATGACAATTTCACTGATAATGTCATATTTTTATACCCAAAATAAACCTTAGCCGTGTATCACCTTTGAAAATACATAGGGTGCAGACAAGGCTTTTTGCAGACACTGTACTGTGTGCATGTACACCATGAGGAAAGAACAAAAGAGAAAAGCAGTCACTACATGGTGTAAGGAGTGTGGTGTTTTACTGTATCTTTGTGAAAACTTCAGAGACAATCATACTTTGTACAAGCATCAAAATTTGGGACAAGGTGTTGAAAACGTATGTTTTGTAAATTGTGGACAACTGTACTGTATATCATCAATTCATTTAATGCTCTGTGTTATACTGTACATATAATCACACTATTCATCACTGTGCTTGTTCAACAACCAAGTGAATTGTTTTATATTATTCACTACCAACGCTGTGCATCTGCAAGAAATGAATGGTTTGTGCTATTCACTAAAAAACTGTGCATATTTAAGAAATAAGTATTATTCATCAGCAACACTGTGCCTGTTTAAGAAATAAATTATACTCACTACTAAAGCTGTAATGATTTAAGAAATAAGTAATAAATGTTTCATGGTATTCACCACAAAAGTTGTGCCTGTTTTAAAAATAAGCATTAAGTGTTTCATGGAATCAACCAGCAATACTGCACCTGTTTAAGAAATAAGGGTTAAGTGTTTCATGTTATTCATTGCCAATGCTGTCCCTAGGTAAATAATAAGAGTCAGAAGTTCAATGCTATTCACTGACAATTCTGTGCCTGCATAAGAAATAAGAATCAAGTGTTTAATGTCATTCACTAGCACTGCTATACCTGTGGGAAGTCATTCTTTGCATTAAAAGTCCTGTTGAGGGATAAACACTTTTTAATTTGCTACATTTGAGTTAATACAGTTAACAGCAACTTTTTTCCATTAATAAAGGCAAAATCAGCAAAGTCTTAAATACCTACTAAGTGGGACTGTTGAAGTTTTAGATAATCCTGAGTACTTGCATTATATCACCTCTTAACCATCCCTTATTTATTTTCCTCCCCCAGATTCCCCTTCTATGAGGCTCCTGCAGCACTCTGGAAGCAGGATACGTCCATCGGATGGGACCATAGGTCCTTTCCTAAGCTAATGATCATCTGCACAGCTTTCACAGTATTTGTTTGAACTCAGTCCAGGACTAATTTTGATAAAGAATGAAGAAGAGATAGTCAAAAACAAAGCTCTGTGAGGAACATTCTCCAGGAAGAATTCTATTCAATATGGTTAATGACATCCATGACATCAAATGAGATAAATATCTGAAAAATATTCTGCTACGATCACTCTCTCTAACCTTAAAATGTGGCTTTTAAGATAATGACACTGACAATACAAATAATAGTGCAGAAAAAAGGTATTATCAGTTATATATCAAATATCTACCCAAAGCTCTGACCAAAAAAAATCTGAGAAAATGTAAGAAATTTATAAAAATGAAAAAACCAAAAGAACTAAAGACATACCTGACTGTAGGTCAAGTTCCCCCTGCATATCAGGGGGCGTATATATCTTTAGAGCCTCTGTTTTGGCTGTTGTGATGTTGGCTCTTGCCTTGGAGATATTGCCCATGGCATGGTAAACTTGACTCAGACACAAGCAAGCCTGTGTAATATAAAGGACTATCTTCATTATTTTAGTACATGATACCAAGTGACAATCCTGAAGTGAACAGCACTGCATTGAGAGCGCAGATCTATCATAACAAATAAGACAAGACCAAATAATAATAACCTTCAGAATGTTAATGTTTCAAAGGCAAAATGTTTCCAACTGTCAATAAAGAATATGGAAAGAAAAAAGTTTCAGTACGTACAAAAGTTTGAGAAGATGAATGAACTGGTAAATGTGCAGGATCAAGATGGTTAAAAATTTCCAAATAAAACTATCATCTGTAAGGGACAAGTACTTTTTCAAGTACCATAAAATTCTGAGGTAAAAAAATTTATAATTATCCTATATGGGAGGCAGAACAAAAAGGCTAAAGCGAGCAAGCATTCAAAGCAGATTAAGCATCTCCCTCCTGATGAAAACGGAAAGACATACAGGAGTACCAACTTTATTTCTTCACAGGCATTCTTTCACTGGGGAGGGGGGGAATCTGACCAAAATCTATGGGAATGCAGATGTCCTTCATTTCCACTGGGGGTTGTGCTCTTAGAAAATGGCCTGTTAAGGGTGAGACACTACAGGCTGAGAAGCAGCACTGGAGTTCTCTAGTTACGGAGACTTTATTGTCGTGGCCACCCCCTTAAGGTAGTTCCAGAAGGGAACAGGCATCAAAGATATAGATAGATAGGACTTCAGAGCAAAAGCGGGATATCATTAGAAGTCGATGCCAATGCCAAAGTGCCCCCTTAGGTGAAGATTCTATACAGCATTAAATTCTCATGCAAAGACCAACTACAACAAAATACTGTAAATGTTATTGAGTGAACATTATTAATGAGTACAATATACTCTACAATATATGCTGTTGTTTCTCCTTGAGGAGAGGCCTATGTCAGCAGAGCTGCTCAAATGGGCAACAATTCCTTATTCTTGCAAATGTGCTTCTTCTTTTAGTTTCATGATGAAGGCTTCAGTCACGGACAAAAGTCCATATCAAGGCCGGGCCTTAATTGAAATATAAAGAGAATCATGAAACGGAAGAAGAAAAGACAAATATAGAAAATTATAAAACGGAAAAAGAACACAAGGGAAAGTATTCATTTGTTCCTGATACTATTTTGCTAAGGAGAGATTGGTAATCATGTAAAGAAAAATCATTACAAATACAGCTATTATTATCCTTGGGAATAAAGAGAAAAAATATTCCACACGTATCATCTACCGGTCACAGAAGGTAACAACAAGCAGTGGGTGCAGAAGATTAGAAATCTTCCTCTCCCAAACTATTAATTTCCAATTCAGTGAACTGAAGAGGGAGCCAAGCATAAGTTTCTTTTTTCTCTACGACTAAGTCATCTGTTCCTGATGCTAACTCTTCCAAGCATAAAATGGAGAACAGATATGACAGACATTATAGATAAGATGTTATTGTCATCTGCTTTCATCCACTTGGATCAGCTATAGCAACAAGGGCGTACTCAGAGTAACTTTTGTAAATCTAACAACTACTTTAATTCTGAATACTTACAAACTGTATATAAAATTCTATTCATACTGCAAAATAATGTTACAAGAATAATCATGTAAAGATTCAGAGGACTTTCTAAACACTCATTGTACAGTTCCTCCCATTCTATTCTACCCACCATCTAGCCATAAAAAATGTTTACATGATGTCTTTGCATCTCACTCAAATATGATACTGTTTGAGGAAGTTCAATGTTACTATAAAATGTATGAAAAAGTTACATGGAATAGAAGTACGAATACATTCTTTATTTCAAAGGTTAAATTTAGTAAAATCAGAAAAGTAAAAACATATACTCACACTTACTCTTGTCAATGCTAGCATTACGCAACAGAATTCCAATGCAAGACTCGTACCTTTAAAAGATGGAACTGAAAACAAATCTTCCAAAGACAAATGAACGTAGTTTAAAGGCCACAGTTCCTTTTCAATAATCAAGGTTATGTTTCCTTTTTTAGACACCTAATGAGTGAACAGAGTGAGAGATGAGAGAACTCAGTGAAGAAGGCAACAGCATGAAGCTCATTTAAGTAAAAATGCAACTCTTTATGTCTTAGGAATATCAAGGATAGGGTAACGATCATGACTCTTCATTTGAAGCCCTTCCCACGAGATACTTTTCATTGAAATTCCCTTGTTTTCATCCATCCCATTCTCCCTAAACCTTGAAACATCATTATTTTATTATTATTATTATACTTGATCGATGTTTCCCGCGTCAGCGAGGTAGCACCAGGAAACAGACAAAGAAAAACCCATCCCCCGCATACACACATATATACATACATGCACACATATGCACCGTACAT
>JAYMFT010248299.1:0-10945 GCA_038088735.1 Panulirus argus
TCTCTCTCTCTCTCTCTCTCTCTCTCTCTCTCTCTCCACACACACACACACACACACACACACACACACACACACAACCAATACATCATCAGGGGCGGGCACGGGGGACGCATGTATCATTGGTATTCACACCGGCAACATTATCGAATTTCGGTTCATTTTCAGAAGTTATTGACAACGGGAAAATCCGCCGAGATGAAAATGGTTTAAAAGGGATCCTGGAAATGGAATATTTTATGATGCCAAAGGCAAGGCCAGCCCGGTTCTCTGTCCTCCCCTTTGATGCCGCCTGACCAGCGGGGTACTGCCTGGCGCAGCCTGGGGAGAGAGAGAGAGAGAGAGAGAGAGAGAGAGAGAGAGAGAGAGAGAGAGAGAGAGAGAGAGGTATATATGTAAGTATCTGTGCATATAGACACGGTTCCTACTACAGGTTTTCTAAGAATTCTTTACAAATTCGAACACTGAAGAAAAAAAAGAATAATGATGATATTGAACAGAGATAATGGAGTGTCCTTCATATGAAAAGCATCCCATAAATATTTTTCACATTTTATTCTATGATGTACTGTGGAAATATATAGACGCCACCCCAGCCAGCCAGGATTTGTAAGGTGTAATCAAAGATTGAGTATACTGTGATAAGAAAGGAGGAACAAAGAAACTTTGAAGAAAAGTGTTTTAGACAAGGCAAAGAGAAAGCTAAAACCTTTTCAGTGAATTAGTGAGAAGTAAATAGTTAGTTTGGGAGGAGTTACTCAGTTTAAGGTATTCGGAGAGAAGAGTTACGAAGGATGATTTAAGGATATTAGAGGAACTGAATGGCTAGTTCAAAAGTGTTTTCACATTGGGGAACGCCATAGCACCAGCACCAGTGAGATGGATTGGGTAGGTCTTGGAAGGTATGTAGATATCTAAAAATGACATAATCAGAATACTGAAAGGGCATGACTCGTGACCTACGTAAGGCTGTGTTGTGTGCACATGCACTTAACACAGAACACGAAATGTTTTTCAACATGTTGCTGGAGGAAGGCAAAGTGTCCAAGGAACAGGGGAAGACAAACGTCACACCTATGTCTTAAGGGGCTAGTAAGACTCGCTGAAATATAGACCATTCTTCCTGATGAGTGTGGTCAGTCAATTGCTCGAAAAGATGATTATAAAGCAAGTGGATGACTTCCTGCAGAGAAGAATCTACACAGGTGTGAGACTAAATGGTTTCGTGGAAAGGAGGTCATATGTAACGAACCTCTTAGTCTTCTTTGACAGAGTGAGCGCCGTTTTACACAAAAGAAAGGCCGGGTATATTGTATATCTGGACGGCCAGAAAGCATTTGACACTGTGCCAAATAGAAGGCTAGCTAGAGTAAGAAGGAGACTCCTCCATTGATTGAAAATTACCTTACTTGAAAGGAACAAAGGGCGCACGTGACAGGAGCCTCCTTGAAATGGTTTTGGGGTCACCGTTGGTGTGCCATAGGGCTCAGTCCTGGACTGCTGTTCTTGTTTATGTGAATGACTGACTCGCTAGAAGGATTAAACGCCTACCTGAATATGTTTGCGGATGATGTCAAGATCGTGAGGTGAAATAAAAAGTGTGGAGGATTACATCAACTTACGAGGGGACCTAGACAGATTTCATAGTTAGTCTGATGTATGGATGATGATAGTAAACCCAAGTAAATGAAAAAAATAAATGATGCCTGGACGCAGTAAAAGAAGGCGTCGATATTGATATTATCTAACTGGAATTAAGCTGCAGGAATCTGTCTGAGAGAGGGATCTGGGAGTCGACAGCGTCATTAGGCTGTCGCCAGAGTCCCACATTAGGAGAATACTAATGGAGACAAACTGTCTGCTGGCATATATTAGAACTGCATTCAAGTATGTGGTTAAGGAAATATTTAATAAACCGTTCACATCCTTCATTCGGTTAAGCGTAAATATGCCTCTCAAGTTTGGTCATCCAACTTAAAGATGCACAAAGAGCTAATAGTGAAGGTCCAGAGGGGGCAATAAAGATGGTACCATATTTAAGAGAGCAGAGTTACAGTGGAAAATTGGAGGCTATGGTTGAGAGAAGAGTAATGAGTGACATGATCACATCTTTTGAATTCCTAAACCATGACATCAGACAGTGAATAGGTCCTCGAAAGATGCACAGATAGAGCAACCAAAGGCTGCGTCATGAAATTAAGTAAGAATCTTGAGAGAAGAAAATGTGCTGAATGATATAATAGAATAGGAATTGCGGAAAAAAGTGCAGTAAACTGAGTGATGAACTTGTGAACGTGGACAGCATAGAGAAGTTAAAAAAAAAAGTTGTATGACAGTAGGGAAAGTTCGAGAGATGGGGCCCCACGAGCGTAAAAAAAAAATCTCCCTCCCCGTCCAGTACAAATAGGTGATTACACACACGAATGCCGAGGGAGGTGGTAACCTTACGTAAGTGGGTGGGTGGGAGACAGAAAGAGAGAGAGAGAGAGAGAGAGAGAGAGAGAGAGAGAGAGAGAGAGAGAATCAGGGATATACATCAGGCTGCGGAAATCTACCGTCAGGATGTGAGACATTTGGATGAAGGAGTCAACAGACAAGAGACATGAGTAGTAAACGGGGAAATGAGACAGAAAAAAAATAATTCCCACGACGGAGGAAAGAGAGACGGCCAGGCAGCGGTTGAAGGGCGTCAAGACGAGCAAAGCAGAATTGATTGGGAAAGAACAGCAGAGACGTTAATGAAAATGGATTGTGGACAAGGCAAAAGAAAGTCTCCAACAGTTCCATAAATCTAACAGGAGCAAATCATCAGTAGAAAATACAGTGAGCGAAGAATGACTCAGAGGAAAGGGCAACTAGAGCAGAAGAACTGCTGCGAGGAACCTGACGCAATTTCCTTTTACAGTCAAAGACACATGACCTTCAGTAATGCTAGAGTGAAAGAAGGAGAGTTCATGGAGAGCAGTGAGACGAGATATAAATATGCTCATGAAGGAGGTACGTAGATCAGTATAAAGCACAGAATCCTACTGGTATCTCACCTCAGTTACTCAAGCAGTGTTGAGACGCAAAAGACAGCCCACTTAAGACGCTGGAAAGGATCCAACAGAAAGCAACAGAATAGTGTCTGAAATAAAGAAGCTATGTAACCTACAGGTCATAACAGGAGTCGTAACTTGGCCCATAATGGTTGGGAAGAAAAAGAAAGGAAAGATATGATTGTGACTTTTAAGGTCCCTCGTTCGTTTAGACGATATCAACAAGGAGCACTTCTTGAAAGAGAAAGGAACTAATCATGCAAACAGCACAGCGCTAAACTAAACGAGAAGAATCAGCAAATATGTGAGGAAATACTTCCGATGTACAATGGTACTGAGTGATTGGACACCCACACATCCACATCTGTACACTCACCTCTACATTTGTATAGTTACCTTACCTTACCAAACCTGCATACTTACATATCTAAACCTGTATACCTTGCTCTCCACACCTGTATACCTACCTCTCCACACTTGCATACCCGCCTCTCTCTACACTTGTATGCTTCTAAATTTCCACAGCTGGATGCCTACCTCTCCTTTCCTGTATACTTACCTCCCCACACATATATACTTACCTCTTCGCACTTGTATACCTACATGACACCTGTATACCTACATCTCCATACCTGCATAATTACTTCTGAACACCTGTACGCCCTTCTGTCTACTCCTGAAGTTCACCTTTCTACACTCATCGCTCTTGAGGATGTAGAAATCACTGCCACGGACAGTTTAATAATCTCCGATGCTTTATTTTCACTACTTGCCCTTAATAGCCTGAGATCAGAATATAACATAATGGTCTATGAAGGCCGCTCCTCAGACACCCTCTGATCCACCATCAACTCTCTCCAGACTCCTCTCTTCCTATCCACCACTAACTTTTCCCGTTCACTCCCCAGACCCCCTCCCGTGTATCATGCACTACACAGCCTCTCTGTGTAGCCGCCTTGACCCCTCTCCCTCACCGACCTCTTATTTGATTCGCTTTCACAACACCGTGCTAACTCTTTCCTTCATGATTTCCTTCATTCTCCGCTGAACCACTTTTAACATTCATGTAACCGAAATACCCGAATGATCGTTTGATTTTTGCCGTAGCTAGCAACCAACCAGCTAGGCCCGGCACAGCCCATAGGTACTGCCAGACTACATGATCTTCAAAGCAACGTTGTATGTGTGGGAGCTTCCTTGATATCTAAACAGGTTGGCACGGATGGAAAAGGGTATTGCACCCTTCAGAACCAACGCGGGGTTATGTACGTGGGGTTAGACGTCTGGGAAGAGCTTAGCTGATCTGCAGAACCCGTTTTACTCGATGGTAGAGATCATAGCATCCTGACTATCGTCGCGGGGGTTATACGGCAGGGAAGACGGTAGCGTTTTTGGCACCAACATTGTGTTGCAAATCGGGAAACAACGAAGCGTTCTGAGAACTGCCTCGGCATGATATACGAGGGTAACAGCAAGCTGGTCGCTGTCACAAATTTAACAGCATGAGAGAACACGGTATCGCATCAGCAATCTAGGATTTATAGCTGGTAAAACACAACATCCTGACCAACGCTATGCAGTTTTATAGCAGGGGGAAACACGGTACGATGAGCAAAGCTGGAGGAAATTTTCTTGAGCGCAACTTGGAGTCATATAACAAAATAGAATATACTTTCTTGCCACGAGGCTGTGATATCCTCTCATCCTCAAGCTGAGGTCTCCGAATTAGAAGCCGTCAGCTCACATCACAAGAACAGTGTCAGTCCCCACCTCCTCGCCAACACACACACACACACACACACGGTATCTGAACGGTTTACCGACCTTTCTCATGTTCCAGACGGTTACGACCACTCTTCCAGCACTCTAGAATTTTTCACCTGTAATCCCTAGTGCTACAGTTGCTTATCTTTCACCCTCTGGTGGATCATATGATTATCACATTCTCGTAGATGCTCCTCTACTCGCCACACCCCCAACCGTTTACGATCCCTCTAAACGTCAGCCATTAGTGGATCAGTAGCGGTGACAGGACCGACATCTGGTTTCTGTCATCCTTATAAAGACTGATGATGCCTCTCCCTGGAAGATTCTTCTTCTTTGCTGTCCCAAACGTACGGCAGAGGATATCGTCTCCTTTGACTGTCCTTCCAATTCGTCGTTCAATCACTCCTGTTCAGAGGGCATTCCAGCAACGGGCCTGGAGTATTGGATCTGGAAGCAAATATCTGCGTCCTGTCTTTCGTCATCGTCTGAAATCACTGAGAACGTTTTCCGTGAGACTAAGATCTCGTGTGATGACCTGTCTTTTTCTACTAATGTCACGTCCTTCTGTTCTTCGGCGAGGAACGTTTTTGGCACTTCCGTATTTTGCGAACCAACAGTATTAGAATTGTTTCCTACTCACGGTGCCGCTGTCTTTGGTAATATCCTTTCTTCAATTTCACTTTGAGATGCTACGAAACTTCTTTACCTCTTGATGCACCTTCCACCAATCCCGTGCCCCTTCTTACAATGTATCTTTTCGTTTTCATTTCTCTTTTATAGCTTAGGAAGCGCTTTTTTCTCCTGACACAAGCATAGCGCATGGACCTGATTGTATTCCTCTTCTTGTTTTGGAAGAGGGTGCCTTCAACTTTGCTCCCATGCTTGTTCGTCTGTTTCGTTTTTGCTTGAGATCCAAGCGTTTTTCTTCTTGCAAAGATGCACACCAGTATAACCCATCCCCAAGGCACGAGATCGTTGTTACATTCCAGCTATATTTCCCTTTGCTTTAACTTTTACGATCTCCAAAGTCTTTGAATCCTCCCATAACTTATTTCCCTAACGTAAACTGCGTTTCTCTAAATACCCGTAGAGTTTTGCAGCATGAAATCACCAAGAGTGTCCTTTCTTTACACTGTTTATGTCTAGTCTCTAAGAGACACTAGGAAGTCCTGTGTTGTAACCCTTGATATCTAGAAAGCTTTTGTTTAGGGTTTGACGCCAGTATCTGATCTCCAAAGTTCAATTTTCAACTCTCCCTCCTCACTCTCCTCCCTTATACTCAGTTTTGTGGTCGGGATCTCTTCCGTGTCTCACCCTCTTCTTCCTTCTTTTAAAAGTGCTCCATTTTCTTAGATTCGATCTGCGTCTCAGCTCGTCACAGCTGCTTGTACGAACTCAGATTTGGAAAGGATCATTCCTCAGTACACCAAACGTAACGTAGGGACACTTAAGACCTATAAAACTAGAAATCATATCAACATAAATTTCAAAACTCTACCAGACTTTTCCATCTTCTTTCATGATTCATTCGTTCCACCACTCATCACAGTAAATGTAAATTGGTATCACCTTAGTATCTATATTGGAAACCCCACTTTGAGAAGTCTCTCTCCTCCTCAAGAAAGAAAAAATATAATAGGTCTTGTTCGGATTCCGAAGATTCTTCGCCTTTCGGAGCAGTTTCTCCAGTTCTACGTAAGAATAATTCGTTCTTGCATGAAGTACGCCTCTCACATTCAAAGCGTCTCTGGCTGTACACAGTTACTCGAACATAAAGCAGTGCAACTTACCAGCTGTCGTGATCACGTCTGAAAACCTGATCTGGTTTCCAAACGTCGCGCTTTTGGTTCTCTTTTCCTTCTTCTGTTTTTGTGTCCGAGAGTTGGCTGCGTGTGTGCCTTCGCCATTTTGTTTTCCACTATTGTATTGTTTATTGGTATTTCTCCAGGCCATTTATTTGCTTATCTGTTTTTCGTTAAGGTCTGTATATCTGATCTCTTCTGCTGTTACGGGACCCAGTCGTCTGTTGCATTTTGTATTCCTTTGTATCATCTAGTCCAAACAATACTTGGCAAGTCACTGCATAACGGATTTACTGTGTGGCATTCAGCTATTGGGATATCAGTTTCTTTACTTCCACTGGTAAACTTTGGAAATGTTCACCTTCTTATGATTTTCCTAACAAATAAAACCCTCCTCCCTCTTCTTAAAAGCCAGGATTTGCACTCCCCCCCCCAAAAAAAAAAGAAAAAAAGAAAAAAAATATTAAAGTCTTCATTTTTTTTTTTTTACTTTTCCTACCATTTTTGTTTCTACCAAGGCTTGGCCATCATGAGTATCTGAGGCTGGAACATTTAACAGAAGAATCATATACAGAAACAAAGGCATTACGGAGTCCCACAGTCGGCCGGAGAGGGCGCGCACACACAGAACCTTGATTATCGCAGTGGAATCGTTTAGCAGTGGAGAACATGGCGTCCCGAGCGTATCGCCAGTGGCCCTAACACACAGAACACGACCACGGAGCTGTGCATCAGGGGAGAGCACAGCGCTTCCCCTCCCTGAGCGAGGCACTATGCAAGGTCCGCCTCTACAACTGGCTGCTCTGTTGCACGCTCGATGGAACATCTCTCCCTGGCGAGGTTCCCTTTACTGTGCCGCTGTCTGTGTTGTTTACGTACATCAATAACACCACCAGTGGCAGTGAGTTCATGAATACCATGACAGTGACATGGTAGTAGCCTCCTCGCCCAAGGGCTTAATGAAGATTTCAGGGAGGAATGAGTAGTCGTGGTGGCAGAGGAGGTGGACCCCAGGCGCATCCAACGAGGGGAGCAAAGTCAACCGCTTCATGCCGGTTGTTCAGCTGAAACAAACGACTATGAGGAGGACAGCCCAGCCCATACGTATGCCATACAGCGTCATGTCAACATCAGATCCGTGGGCCAGACATTTTGTGTGAGATCATCAGTTTCCCCAGAAGTTATGTTAATCTACACTACGTATGAAAATTCTGATGTAAGCCTGTGTATATATACGTATCCTATAAATGACACACATACGAGCTCGTAAAGATCGAGGTTCGCCAAATAAACCCCTGTATAAGATGTCACCCAGACAATGTTACGTGGGTTTACATTTCATCCCTTTGAACACAAAGGTACGACCCTCGAGCGCTACGTACGACCTTTTGTTATAATGGCATAGTCTTTGACCTTACCCTTAAAGGTCAGGTCAAAGGTCAGGGCATTGTGAGGGGTCAGGTCATAGGCACAAACCGTCATACTCCTACAATCGTGGTCATGGGTAGTATCGTCTTACACAAACAGTTCAAATAACCCCGCACTGCATTTTCTATCGAAAGAGCTTTAGATCCACCGTTTTCGTTCGACGGATCCACCGCGCTAATCCATTGTGCCTGAGTTCCTTCAGCTATAAGCAACGCTCATCCGTACCGAAATTTCCCTCGTGGGTCATTCTTTAAACAGGACGGAGTAAAAAAAATTAGAGAATTTTTCCAAGAGAAATTAAATGTC
This sequence comes from Panulirus argus, assembly GCA_038088735.1. NCBI lineage: Eukaryota > Metazoa > Arthropoda > Malacostraca > Decapoda > Palinuridae > Panulirus > Panulirus argus. The sequence goes on from JAYMFT010248299.1 coordinate 8,339, forward strand.
TTGGACATGATAGATGTAATCTCTTGAGTAAATTGGCATCATCCTGAACACGGGGACTAGATGCTCCAGGACAATTATTCACTCTCTTCGGTCCGACATAAAGACCTCTCCATTTAAATGAACAGGCTTCAGGAATGTGGCAGGTAATTAGTTCAGAAAAAAATTTCATCAGTGAAATATCTCGAAGATTTGAATTTGAAGGCTGAGTGTCCTAACAAGATAACACACTGATATCACTCATGGATAACTCAATTAACCCGCAAGATGGAGTTATCCCACTATGCAAGGGGAGGAACCGTGAGGGGTAAAGATTGTAATGGGAAGAGACAGCGGAGGCTTCTAGAGTGCCTGGCGCGAGGAGATGGCGTAGGAAGGTGAGCAGACAGGGCTGGGGACGGGAGGCCGTGAGGGATGGAGAATTTAGGCGAAGCGGACGGCTTAAGAGAATGGAGGTAGACGGGGCGATCCGGGGAGCTGATTTATGGCGAGAGGTACGTAAGGGAGAGAGAGAGAGAGAGAGAGAGAGAGAGAGAGAGAGAGAGAACATGTGAGGAAGGAGATGCGACAAGGTGTGAGAGAACTGGACTAATGCCTCACTTCCCAACAGAGGTGCTGTATTGAACACAAGACAAAGGGTTTCCATCGACCACATTTGTTATGCGAGAAATTCCCCTGTCGGGTCAGAGTGTGCATGTGGGGATGACACACATGGCAATTGACTGTACATGTAAGGGTGGTCCGCATAAGGCCAGGTGATGCTTATACACGTAAGTTTCGTTGTCAGGACGAAGGTAGCCACACGATTCTTGCACAAGGATTCTCCAGACTTCAGAGGTTCTCCAGACTTCAAAGATTCTGTGCTGGGATGAAGATTATGAACACATTCTTGGGGGATTGAAGCTGATTAGCAAGTTCTGTCTGCAGGGAGGAAGCTCGTGATAAGGTCTTAGATCCCTGAACAGAGCTGCAGGGTTTCCGTGCTGGGAAGTAAGCTCATCACAAGATTTCTGTGTCGAAGTGAAGCTCTCTACAAGGTGACCGTGGTGGCACGCAGCTAATCATACTGTTCTTGTGGGTGAATAAAGCCTAGCACAAGGTCTTTTTTACTCTACCAAGATGAACAAGATCGCGAGCTTCTTTGAGGGGTAGAGGGCGCTGAGGAAATGCTGAATGGGTTTTATGAATGTTGTTTTCGACTGTTTGCGTGAAAAGAGAATCACCGCCATTGCTACTGACAACGACTTCCAAGAGTTACCTGGTCCACTGAGGACTGAAGACAGTCATAGAAATTTAAGCATTTGTGTAATTACCTCTTTTTATTGTACCCTAATGGAAGGGAGTTGTACACTAGAAGGGCATCATCTGTGTGTGTGTGTGTGTGTGTTTGTGTTATTCAAATAAATACCAGCTACAGAACATGTTTTAGGAGGCCTACATTATATACACTTACGGTGAGAGGAAGTAAGAAACCAGTGTTGTGTGCCCACGTACACTTTAGACCATCATGGCCAGAACTAAGGACTATATATCGTCTCTAATCTGGACCATGCACTTCCGTATGTCACCAGTCTCTAACACACAAGTGAGAATGGAAGACTTTGTGACATGAGGAGGAGATTATAAGTCCATAACGTTGTTCTGGGAGGTGGTTATGCCGGGCGCCGTAGTTCTCTCTCAGTCCTTTGTTTTATAGACGCTACATCCGTCCATGTGAAGGCCATTCATCGTCTTGACTTTGGTGAGGAAGACGACCTTAGTCACCTCCTCATATTGCCTCCAACGACACATTCTGCCATGATAGCAACACCTGTGGCACACATCACCTGTTACACCCAGCATACGGGACGCTGGCAGAGGCCTTCCGCCCCTTATGTAAATCTCTTCTTGACAATGATGTGCAGCTGCACATATTGTACGTTGTAGTAGACGTCTCATTGTTTTATGGTTTGAATGATAATATCTTATCTTTTTACTGTAATATGCTCATGTATTATTTTTCCTTTCATCTACTGTAACGTGAGATTATGTAGTTTCATGTACTAAACTTTCAGAAATAATTTATTATTATTATTATTATTATTATTATTATTATTATTATTATTGTTATCATTATTATTGTTATTATTATTATTAGTAGTAGTCGTAGTAGTAGTAAGTATTATTATTATTATTATTATTATTATTATTTTTTTTTTTTTTTTTTTTTTTCATACATTCTCGCCATTTCCCGCATGAGCGAGTTAGCGCCAAGAACAGATGACTGAACCTTTGAGGGGAAAATTCCTCCCTTGGCTCCTTGCTCTGTTCCTCCTTTTGGAAAGTGATACGGGAAGGGAGGATTTCCAACCCCCCGCTCCCTCCCCTTTTAGTCGCCTTCTACGACACGCAGGGAATACGTGAGAAGTATTCTTTCTCCCCTATCCCCAGGGATAATTATATATATATATATATATATATATATATATATATATATTAAATATATCTACCCTGATGATGTGATCATTACACGAAAGTGTACTTGTGAAGTTTTATTTCCCCGTGGATCAGAAGGAATATATATATATATATATATATATATATATATATATATATATATATATATATATA
>JAYMFT010248310.1:0-10945 GCA_038088735.1 Panulirus argus
ATATATGAATGAATATATATATATATATATATATATATATATATATATATATATATATATATATATATATATTCCTCTAAACAAACGTAGCATGATTTTCTTTATTTTGTTGGGAATTTTGTGATCCTCATGGCAATCTAGCGATCCTCATTCATTTACATTGTCATTATTTAACGAAGATATGAGACGAATTATGTAAAACAAAGAATAATTTCAATAATGTAAAAAAAAAGCTAAATTGAATAAAGTTCCTAAATGGGAACAGTGACACAGTGTAGTTGGGGCAAGTGACCAAAACTTGAGTTCCAGTAATTATAAATGCTTTGATCGTGACCAAAACTTGAGTTCCAGTTATTATAAATGCTGTGATCGTATATTTTACAAAATATGAGCTCTCTAATAAAAGCAAAAATAGGGTTATGCAACTTTTCCTGTTATTTACCCAAGAATAATTCATTTGTTAATAATTGATTATATAGGGATTTTTCGAATGAATGCATGTGGATTTCCAGGAAAATATCCAAATAACTGCTATTTATAGAGGTTGTTGACTTAAAAGTTGGCAGACGATGCTGGTATGAAGTCTAAAACCAAAAGACCAGCTGTTTACAAAGGAAATATCGTAGTCATTCGACTTTGTGTAATGGAATGGCTAAGACTTCAAAAGCAAAGCACAAGTATACCAGTAAAGACAAAAAATCTTGGCTGACGGAAAAATTTTGAAATACAGAAACCAGACATATTTGACTTTCTGTCAAACAAGCCGGAAAAACGGGCAATAAACCTTCGTTAAGATACCTGACCAGCACATGTTAAAGGTACCAAATTGTCTATTTTGATATATTTCATGAATTCTATGTATCTCCAGTCTATCAATCCGGTTTAAATTCATGTCGGCAGAATAAATAATGTGTCTTGTTGTTGGCAGTGGCATAGTCAGAATTTTATGGTGGGAGATGATTGAGAAAAAATGCACAGTTCCCTTTTAACTAACTACTTAAAAGTAAGCAATCCTCATAGTTACTTAGGGTAAATTTTAGACTGAATTCATTTTGTCAATGCATCTTAATTCACGTTATATCTGACGTATAACATTAGGATCTAGTTTCATTTCCCGCCAGGATAGCATATCTGCTGACGCATGTGTGCAAGTGAAACAATATTGCTCGGCAGTATTTCCTTCCGGCTGTTGTTACTGTCACTAGTGTTAGAGTCTGGGAAACAGAAGGAAAGTCATAAAAAAATGTTACGTTAACAAAGTGAGTAACGAACTGATAGAAGAGGAAATGCCATATGGTGTGATGTAATTGAGTGAGCAGCGAAGGTAGGGATAGCAAAACGTAATGTTCTAATTTTTGTTTTTCTTGCATGTGTTCCAGACGATTATCTTTACAGATTTTAGTACCCTTTCTTGTTTGAATATAGTGAGAGTAGGTTACCGTTACTGTTTCAAGTGGTAGTTACGATATGGAAACAAACTACTGGTTGACTGAGTACGTTCGGTGAGGGAAGGGAAAAGAAGTTTGTTCCTTTTTGACAGTAGCCTTGCCCTGGTTAGTCTAGGTTAGGGAAAGTTCTTTTAGGACTGCGTTCGGGTTGTACATTCATATTTATCTAGTTATTTTACAAATCAGTAATCTAATTACGTTACTTAACACGGCTACTCCAAACTGTATAATTGTATGGTACAAATATGTAGTAAATTACAAACATACACACACTATATATATATATATATATATATATATATATATATATATATATATATATATATATGGCTGGGTATGTCATTTTCTGTTATCAAAAAATTTCCAAATACGTTACGAATATTTCCATTGATTATTCACGATCCTTGTACGTTTGGAAATGTTCACTATTCACTCGATTATCTCAAGGTTCTTCATTAGGGTTAGCCACCCAGTGTGATTACTATTAGGCCCACATTTTGTTGAGCATACTTTAATGAAAAATGAAATGAGGTTCAAGTAAACAGTTTCGTAAAGCGTTAAAAACTGGGAAGACTGCGTTGCTTCTTTATGTTTGACAAGAATGATGCATTGCACAGGTCGCGATTTTCCATAAACGAGTGGGGCCATATATCTTGGTTTAGTGTCAGTGATGATAAATTCTGCACAGCCTTAAAACATGACCAGACTTTCATAGGTTTCTTAACGGGAAAGCTGTAAAACACCAGACAGGGCTGCATAGCTTCGTTAAACATATAATGCGATGAGATTTGAATTCTTATAATGTAACGATCCCAGTTACATAGAATTACTAGATGTAAAGTATAGGTGACAGCCAATATTTGCTAAGCATTAAATTATCAGGACATACTATTGTAGTATGTGGCACGGTATGGTATGAAACCTGCATATTATTAATCTTTATATAACGACGTGCCAGAATATTATCAAACGTGATTTTCCTTTTAATTCCTTGCGCTTTGTCAAACTTTTTCGACTTACACTTAAATTGAAAGATGTCATGAAAGGATAGATTTCCGTCTACAGCTGTTCATTGATTTGATTGCAAATTCTTATGTTCTTCGATCTGTCTATTGCGACTAATTTCAAGTCGTAGGAAAGGTTTTCAACTGATTTTCCTCCAGGAGATAGAAATTGAACAGAAGACGTGAGTCACACTAATATGAAAATATTTGCGCTGAAACCTCAGACACAGAAGCGCGTACGCAAGAAGAAAAAATTATCCTTATATGTAAAAAGAAAAAGTTTCACCGTGTTGGTCAATTAAGTGCTGAAGAAGGTTGAAGTACATAATTTCACTGAGTGTGAAGCAGTCGTGCTAACCAGCTCCATTAACCTAGAAAATTATTAGACTTGGTGTTTATTTAACCTGAAATTTAAGAACGGTCGAGTGTTAGGCACTAAAGTCCTCTTATACTGGGTATATAGCATTATATTTGAACATGATGTCTTTTTGAGACCGTTACAGCTTTGTAGATAATATATATCTGCACATGAGGATGGTAGATCATTTTCTAACCAACGTCTTTATAACTTTTGTAAAATTTATGTTTGCGTTTTGGAATGATAATGATGATTATTCGAACAATAGCTGATGCCGTAGCCAATTAGATAATTGGTTTATACATATTAATCTTAATAGATATATAAAGTAATTAGATCTGGTGCATAGAGTAATAATACCCTAATAATTTATGTGCCTCCATGTTTCCAACAGCTAATATAAAAACTAATGAGCTTTTTTTGTTAGAAAATAACTAACTTTGGTAATTACGTGGTCTTGCTATTATGACAAAAGCTTTCTTAACTAGGTGATACGTTTGAATATTTGAATAAATTGCCCTAAAAGAAGGGGTTTCATATCGAAGTGATTACATTATTACATATTAGTCTGCTCACTGTAACTAAACAACAGCGTCCCAGTAAAGTTAGAAGCGCAATGACGTATTCTGACGAGGAATTGCTTCTGAAATGAATAAGATCAGGCGGCGTTGCCTCAGCGGTATCTCCTTGCATTGACCGCAGCCCAAACCTCAACGTGGTCAACCTTGATCAAGACGCAGGGGAGGCTGGAAAGTGTTCGATATTCAGTCCTGGCGTTAAAAGGCGTCGATCATGGAACTATGGATTTGTAGGGCTAGTCGTTAGTAGGTTTAGAACCATAAACTGCCGATGATTACAAGCAGTAGACATCATTCCTTACTTGTGTAATGTACAAAGGGAATAGATCAGTATGCAGTGGAAACTTGATAATTGTAAATGCAACTAAGAGAAAAAAAATTAATTATTACCTGATGATTTAAGTAATTATAGCCAGATTGTTACTCTTCCTATGATCGGAGTGGGTTAAATTGATTTACATATCAATTTGGCATTTGTAATTCTTTTTCTGCATTTTTTTTTTCGTAACCACTAATTGAGACTACAGCTTCCTATTTTCTGTATCCCTGGGGAGCGGGTGGTTGGAAATCTTCCCTCCCTGTATTACTTTCCAAAAGAAGGAGCAGAGCAAGGAGCCAAGTGAGGAATTTTCCCTCTAAGGCTCAGTCGTCTGCTCTTGTTGCTAGCTCGCTCGTACGGGAAATGTGATTTCTTTAAATGTTATATTCTTTGAAGTAAAATCGATTGATCCAGCGACAGCGCCATGTTGAAGGCTGACGTTTGTATACCATGAGTCTCCAAAGAGAGACTCTCCACAGCAAATATGATTTACCTCCTTGTTGACATAGGATTATTGATTTTAGCATTCAAATATTATTCCTTCCCCTCTGAGACGTGACAGCTTATGAATTAAAACTGATGGAATGAATTCACAAAAAGCATTGAAGGAAAATCTCGAAGGATAAACTCCACGCCAAGGTCTTCACCTTTTAATCATAATTTGGCAGAGGACTTGGCATCAGCAGGACATGACAGTGCTTAAGGGACTGCTAGGATACTCCTAGCATTCTCTCCCAACACTTGTTATATTCCAGACTTCCCAGCACCGTTGGTATTTGATTTTTGCGTTAGTCTAAAGATAAAAAGTAAATCCTCTTAGCGAGAAATCCTTGGCATCAATCCGCTGCATTTTTGGTAGTTAAGCAGTCATAATTATATGCTTTTGCAGATTTTGCTGCAAAGCTTTAGCATTTGGGAAGAATTTACAGTGAAATATAACGTGGTAGGTAAGGCTGAAAATCCTGTCTGTTTTTATATTGCCAGTACAACCTCCAGTTTAACAGATTCAGATGAATATAATACTGTTTGACTGTAGTATGACAAATGATACGATTAAAGTCTTATTAATAGTAGTAACTTAAGTAGATTTGTGTCATTTACATTTCATATTTAATGGTTTCAAAGTCTGATGACTTTATTGTGACAGATAGGCAGTATGTCTCCATCATCACCACCATGGTCCTGTGGTGACGCCTCATGGCTGACCATGTACAGTGGGCAAACATCCTCCCTCCTTTGGAGTCCTTGTTCTCCCACTTTCTCCTCCTGTACAACAGATAATGTCAAGGGAATTACCATGTAGCTGGACACAGTTGTCTAGTGTGATCGATCCCACGCCCGTGTCGACTCAATGGCACATAGTGTGATTTACGAGGTTCCTCTATATCTAAATGTAATATGGAATGGTATTCTTGCGGTCGGGTTGATTTTCTATTTGTTGCCAGTATCATACGAAAATCTAATGTAATACAGTTGTATCTTCGTATTTTTTTCCCCAATGTAGACTAATTTTTGTATGTTTTCTCTTTTATGCTTTATTTTTTTATTCATTTCACTGAACTTTCTGCTATTAATTGTTATCTGACATGGTTGAACATAATTCGAAACTTTACATGTTCGCCGCTTTATGGCCGGAACTTTAATGTCGTACCGTTGTGCTCAAGGTCTTTATTGCCGTACCCAAAGTTCGTACAGTTGTGCTCAAGAATCTCACCTTCGTTCTCAAGGGGTTAAAAGACTACCATTTGCGTGACCGCAACATTTGTCATTAGGTGCGCGACCTCCGAATATTGCCAGGAGCGAGGCTGCCAGCGTGTATGGCTGACTTCCATTCCCGCCTTTTGTACATATCGCACTACCCATAATCATAAGCAGAAGCCCCGGAAGAACGCTTTACTATTGAGCGCACACTCAAATACATGCGTCTGACGGCGTACTCTTAGTGCTTAAAGAAGTTAGTTATCGTATCTCAAGAGATGAATTATCATTCTCAGAAATGGAGTTCGTGTACTCACAGCGCTATGTTGTCCTCCTAAAGGGTTTATCCTTACATGTTTGAGGCTAAGTTATTGTACGCTGAGAAACCATTTATCGTGTTCTATGATGTAAAATTGTACCCTACCCTGACGGACGAGTTATTGTGCTCTAAGGGAAAAATTGTCGTACTCCGAGGGACGGGTTATCAACTCCAGGGTCCAGGATTTTCGCATTCTGAGGGACAATTTCTCTAGGTTCAGAGGCCAAGTTATCATACATCTGGGGACGATATTAACCTACCTTACATAAGGTGATGTATCATCTTCCAAGTGATGTGATATGGTACTTGGAGAAGAGAGGTATCATGTTCTTCAAGGGATGGTTGTCATGTTCCAAGGGCCAAGTTATCATACTTCGAGGAATGGGTTATCGTGTACAGGTGTCTAAGTTATCATTCTGCAAGGGACGGGTTATGTTCCAGGGCCCGAATTATCATACCCCGTGAGACGACTTATTGTTCCACGGGACATGTTATCGTACCTTTGGAGACAGCTTATGCTACCTTACATAAGAAGAGATAACTTATCATTCTCTATGGGACAAGTTACCTCACACTGAAGGAGCAAATAATTGTGCTGTAGAGAGTATATCATCTTGATGGGATAGATACTCCAAGAGACAAATAATCTATCATACATAAGAGGACAGGTTACCGTACTTTGTGGGACTAATTAGCATTTCTCCAGGAAACCATCTATGCGTCAGAAAACAAGTTATTTTACCCAAGAACAAAGGTCATTATGCTCAATTGGCTGACTTAAAAGACACGGCTACTTTAACACATTCAGAGCGTTAAAACACCATTTTCTAGGTTTCATGTTATCATAATGAGCTTCAAATTATTGTATATAATTGTAATGCACTAAAGGGGAAGCCATAGTATTCCGGGATACAAGTAACCTTCCTCAAGGTGGTTAACATGAGCGTTTGGTTTTCATGTACTGGGGGACTAGTTTTTTTGCACTCATGGGTACGCCATGCACCCTAGTGGTCAAGATATTATGCATAAGAGGAGAAATTATCATGCTTAACGGAGTAAGCTGCTGGCGTCCAAGGAGCAAGAGATTTTACTCGAGGAGACAAGTTATTGTGCTCAGGAGAATACGTTGCTGACTCAAAAAGGAAAATAATTAGTAAGTGAATGAGGACAAAAGTATCGTACTAAAGAGGACAAGTTATTGTAGTCAAGAGAATAAGTTATCGTACACCCGTGAATACAAATTACAGAAGAGAGGGTGCTGCGCTTTTGTATTCAAGGGGATATCCTTTAATATATAAGGGTCTAGGTACCTGCACCTATATCCTACTGAAGGAAATAGATTACCGTTATCATAATGAAAGCCACATGCATAAGATGTTGAAGTCTAAGAGCGCTTAGGTATCTTTGCCTGTCATAGCGTGTTGCCGTTCAGCCATTAACATGACATGTCTTCACCCGGTCTGCCCGTGTTGAGTCCACCGCGTTTGAGCTCAAGTGGAGTGCAGGGTGTGAAGGGGAGGACCGGGGGCAGTGACTAGACGCTCCAGCAAGGTCGCTCCACGCCCTTCCACCGCTCCCAGCTATGTGCCAGTGGACACACGAGCCACGATGTTGTCGGTGAAAACTGGTTGCAACAACACCAGCCGTCAACACATTCTCGGGATCCCCCTTCGTATCGAATTACCTTGATGATGACGCAGATGGTTGCCAACTGCATGAAAGGTTGAGTTATGTCTTCAGTAGAATTGTGATGAGACTAAAGGACGGCATAGCTACGTATAGGCAGTAGTGGATTAGCTGACTTTTGTTTTGTGATGAAGGTGTCACATTACATCGCCTGTGCCCTCCCGCTGCGGGAACTACCTGGTCAGACCACGGCTTCTCCGTCGTATGCGAGACACGTACACTTGTGTTTTTATGAGCTAGAATTTTTCTGGTGAAAATCTTTGGTCTTGAGCAGGATTTGAAACCACAGTGGACCAAGTTCCTTGAACCAATTGGCCATTAAAGTCCCCCTCCCCCTCCCACACACACACACACACACACACACACACACACACAACAAAATGAGCATCTTTTTTCTCATTTCAGGTGATATTAGTTTCGGAAAGATTCTTCAGAAATGCGAATGGAAAAGTTTCATGTGATGGAACTTCGTATCATCTGTTGGTTCGGTTAAGACAGTAACATCAGGTAGTAGCAAACACCCATAGCGAGTTAGTTGGCAGTGAAAGGATAATGAAACGGACTAGGCTTGAAGGTTTGTATTATTTGTATTATGCTGTGGACGTGACTTGAGTTAAGGCGCCTGATTTGTATACCCAGCGGGAGGCTTTCGGACCTTACTTATGACCAAACATTATTCCAGTAAATCCCAGTCGATTAAGACGTCTTTACGCTCAATTCACACATGGTGGGCTCTTGCGAGACGGCAGAGTGATGAAGTTGCCTATCGTCACCAACAAACTGTAGCGGAAACCCGCAGAACCGTCCTTCGCAGGAGACGAACTATCCCAGCACACCGTTGATTACATCCTATTGATTTAATGTAATACCCGTAAGCTTTGGTTAGAATGAGTCCTCTGCTCTGTGAAGGGAGGTGTGTGACGGACACACATATGGACGAACAAATGGCTCCATAATGTGTCCTGCATTCGGGCGGGAAAAGTTAATATGGCATTAGGATCACGTACACCGTAAAAGGAAATTTGCTAAAAGCCTTTCCATAAAAGAGCTGTTATATAAGGAGGTACCAGATCGCTGCTACCTGGTCTGAGACACGTACGATGGTGAGGTGTTCGCCATGATAACTGTCGTGTGTGTTGCCCAAGGGAGGGAGATAGATAGTCTATCATCCTTGGTGTTGCCTCACCGTTGATCCTCAGAGAACTGCCTCTAGTCTTCAAGCAGTATTTCTTTTTTATTAAAGTGTAGATGGCGTTAACACCAGACGCTGCTGAGGGAAGAGACTATTACAACTTCTCGTGGTTCTACGCTGATCCGTTTATAACTTAGGGTTTGACTCATCTCGGGATCTTTACCAAAGTCGTCCCTTCCATCCAATGAACCATCCTTCCTTCTTATTCATCCATTCATCAGTCCATTCGCTTGTTATACCAACAGTTTGAGCCAAAATGCTGAGATTTTTACATCTCGTTGATACTCTGTGTCAAAGACTTAGGATAAAGTTTAACGCTTTTCCATATATAGTGCCCTGTAGGTCGATCTTCCATCCTGTGCCGCCCTGCGTGTAGAACTAGAAACGTGGACGTAATAACAATAAGCCCTTAAGTGTGGTTGGTGGCAGTGTGGTCCGAATACGGCCAGCCTGGAGGGACCGGAGACTACCAAAGTACCCACCTGGTAAAACCTGTTGGCCTCAGTTAACATGATGCTGAAATACCCAGGGTGGCGAGGATTATTACTTGACATTTCACTGTGCTATTATCTGGGTATATGATTTTGTAGTGATTGCTATGAATATGTAGGCAGCTTTTTTATGATGCATAATTATGTTATCTATCATTGCTAATGATAGTAATTATGATAATGATAATAATAATAATGAATATAATTATGATAATGATAATGATAATGAAAATAATAATAGTAATATACAGGATGGAACAGTCTCTCTCTCTTTCTCTCTCTCTCCCTTTTGCCTCACCTTAACTACCTCCCACCTTTTCAACCGATCTTCAATATCAGTTCCTTCTTTTTCCCTCTCTATACCCTCTCCTATTACTATCCTATCCCGTATCTTCCCTTGCCTCCCTTTTCTGGCCTCCTTTCTCTCCCATTCTTTCCTATCCTGCCCTGACCTTGCCCTCATCCTCCACACCCTTCACCCCACACAAGGACGAGGTCGCCCCCTCCTACACCACCACCACCACCACCAAAAGACATTCACAGGCCGGAAGATGTGTGTTGGGCCACCCAGGTAGGGGTCTTGTCTAAACAGATTTCACGGCTCGAGTGGATCTGTTCCGTGCCCCTCCATCAGGATACTCTGCTCGCTAGCTACCTCCATATGTTCGCTGATAAGGTCCTATGTGTCCATTTACAGAGATGTACTCTCTCTCCCTTGTAGAGGATCTGCATGTGCCATAAATGGGACGTATATAGTATATTGAAAGGGTCCTTCATCCGCTGTTAAAGGGATTCTATGTCTTGCCAGTGAAGGGGTCCCGTGTGTGCCACTAACTGGGTTTTATGTGTATCTCCGAAGGGCTACGTGTGTACCGTTGAGGGGATCCTGTGTCTGCTCTTTCAGGAACACGGTGTATCCAGTTAGATGCGTCCAGTGTGTGTTGCGGAATGAGTTCTGTGTGTGTGTGTTAGTTGAGATTTGTAGAAGGTTAGGTTGAAATGTCTCGTGCACGGCATTAAAAAGGTCTATTGTGTGTTGGTGAAAGGATGCCTCGTATCATTTAAATGGTTCGTCCGGGTGTGTTAGTGAAAGAGGGCGAGTGTGGGTCACTGAATAGATCCCGAGAGTGCCACTTTGAAGGGCTAGTTGACATGTGTCGGTGAAGGTACATGTATATCACTGAAAGGGTTCTTTCTTTAACCATTGAAGGGACCCAGTGCTTAAGCCACTACCGTGGCCCTTTGTTCAGGTCAATACAGGAGTTCTGTGTCTTCTTTCTTTTCCTCTTGGTTGTTTTCTTATGTCCTTTTTGTCATCGAAGGGTTCCTAAGGAGTCCTAATCGTTATTTCAAGGGACCTAGCACATTGAAAAAGTCTAGTATGTGCCGTTGAAAGGACTTTGTGAGTGTCATTGAAAAGATGTGATTTGTGTCACTGAATAAGTCCCGTGTTTACCACTGACCAGGTCTTTTATGTGACACAAGGGTCCCTTTCTGTGACACAATGGTCCCTTTATGTGCCACCGTATCGCCCTTGTGTTTACCGTTGTCGGTATCTTGTGAGGACCACTGGGTCTTTTGTGTACCGCTCAAGAGGTATTGTGTATATCGCTGACTGGACCTGGGATGTTTTTGTGTGCCACTCACGGCGTCCTCAGCCAGGTAGTGTGTCCAGCCAGTGGCTTTAGGGAGGATTTAGATAATAGCTGAGTATGGTTGTGCTCGAGGGCGCTCAAGAGGAATAGAAGAAATGGAAAGATGATAGAAGGAAGTCGATTTTATCCCTGGGGATAGGGGAGAAAGAATACTTCCCACGTATTCCCTGCATGTCGTAAAAGGCGACTAAAAGGGG
>JAYMFT010248321.1:0-10945 GCA_038088735.1 Panulirus argus
GTAAACTGTCCACCTGGATCACCCCGACACACCAGTAAACTGCCCACCTGGATCATCCCGACGCACCGGTAAACTGCCCACCTGGATCACCCCGACACACTAGTAAACTGTCCACCTGGATTACCCCGGCACACCTGTAAACTGCCCACCTGGATCATCCCAACGCACCGGTAAACTGCCCACCTGGATCACCCCTACACACTAGTAAACTGTCCACCTGGATCACCCCGACACACCAGTAAACTGCCCACCTGGATCATCCCGACGCACCGGTAAACTGCTCACCTGGATCACCCCGACACACTAGTAAACTGTCCACCTGGATTACCCCGGCACACCAGTAAACTGCCCACCTGGATCACCCGACACACCAGTAAACTGCCCATCTATATCATCCCGACACACCAGTAAACTGCCCACCTGGATCACCCCAACGCACCAGTAAACTGCCCACCTGGATCACCCGACACACCAGTAAACTATCTACCTGGATCATCCTGACACACCAGTAAACTGCCCACCTAGATCAACCCGACATACCAGTAAACTGCATACCTAGATCATCCCGACACACCAGTAAACTATCTACCTGGATCAACCCGACACAACAGTAAACTGCCCACATGGATCACCCTGACACATCAGTAAACAGCCCACCTGGATCACCCCTACGTACCAGTAAACTGCCCACCTGGATCATCCTGACGCACCTGTAAACTGCCCACCTGGATCATTCCGACACACCAGTAAACTGCCCACCTGGATCACCCCGACACACCAGTAAACAGCCCACCTGGATCAACCCTACGTACCAGTAAACTGCCCACCTGGATCATCCCGACACACCAGTAAACTGCCCACCTGGATCACCCCGACATACCAGCAAACTGCCCACCAGGATCATCTCGACACACCTGTAAACTGCCTACCTGGATCACCCCGACACACCAGTAAACTCCCCACCTAAATCATCCAGACACAGCAGTAAACTGCCCACTTGGATCACCTGACACTCCAGTAAACTGCCCACTTGGATCATCGCAACACACCAGTAAACTGTCCACCTGGATCACCTGACACACCAGTAAACTGCCCACCCGGATCACCTCGACACACCAGTAAACTGCCCACCTGGATCATCCCAACACACCAGAAACTGCCCACCTGGATCATCCCAACACACAGTAAACTGCCCTCCTGGATCACCCAGACATCTCTTGAGTATGACGGTACGATCCTTGCATATGATAGCGTGACCTTTGACCTGACCCTCCAGGGTCAAGTTGATGAGCAGGTCATCATACCTGAGAGACATATTACCGTGCATAAGTTGGATCATAACGTTTGAGGGTCGTTCCATCATGCTTCTGGGTCGTATCATCCTCCCCAAGGGTCGTATCGTCGACGTCAAGGGTCGTAAGTTGCTTTCAGGGTCGTTTTGCCATGCTCGAAGGTCGTACTTTCATCGTCATGCTCAAGGGGTCGTATCGTCGTCCTGCTCGGTCGCACCGTCGTGTTCAAGTGTCGTAAAGTCATGATCGAAGATTGTCCCGGCGTGCTTAAGAGTCGTAGCCTTCATGTTCGAAGGGTCGTACCGTCTTGCTCAAGGGTAGTACCGTCGTATTCAAGGGTCGTGCCTCATGGTCGAGGGTCGTACTGTCGTGCTTATAAGAGTCGTACAGGCAAAGTTCATCAGTTCACCAGCTGTTTGCTGAACAAGAGAAAATATATGTCTTTTTACTTTTCCTACACCAACAAGGGAATATGACTGACCACCACAAGTAGAAACGTATAACAAGATAAGGATATGTGTAGTAGAGAAAATTCTATCAGTGGAACTCAGTAAGAAAGATTGGGTTGGTATATCTATTAAATACTGGAATCAAGAGAAATGATCTCCGGTCAGCTGGCTTCCATTGGCTTTTATAGGCTGCGCGATCCGTTGTCTGCGAGGCGGTGTTGGACCTGCATGAGGTGGACGATCCAGAGTGATCCGTATGGCTCAGGAGGACGCGAGGAAGGAACCATTAACAAGCCGTCTGGGATGCACCATCTGGAGGCACAGGCCCGACACACAGGTGTTATTACCAACATAGGAATACGTCCTTGTAATGACGAAGGACTGACAACAGAAAATGTAACCTGACTGAATAAGACAGAAACACTATCACTTTCCCTTACTACCAAAGGCTCGTCCATCTACGGGTAGAGAGATCCACGTAGAGCGATAACAGTATATTTTTATCTACATAATAAAACGGATAGCAACGGGTTTGGTGAAATTACTGTTCAGCCAGTCAGGAGTTATTGCACTCAGTAACGTGCAATGCAACAAGATCATTGCAGGAAGAGTCAGTCAGGTTTTCTGACGATACACATTTGCGCATATCCTGTTCCGTGACAGCTCAGTCTGAACATAAAGGGATTCCGAGAAAAGAGCGAACTGAAATGGTACCTTAGAATATGTATTTATAGAAGCTTAAAACTTTTGCTTGTGAGTTCGTATTGATAGCGGACTTCAAACAAAGAGATTTCATTCGTTTCTCGTATTAGTAAATTATCATGGCTTATAACAGATACGCATGTAAATAATGATGATAATAAGAGTAATAATAAAGTTAGACCAATACTACTACTACTATTAAGTACTACTAATGATAGTCAAAATAATAACATTCATAATGATAACAATGATGATGATATTGATGATAATAATGATACGAATAATTCTGATAATAATGGTAATAATGATAACCGTCTTGTTATCAACCTGATTTTAGCAAAAGGTTGAAACTGTGCACAGAATGATATACACAATAGAGCTAGTGAGCTTTAAAAGTGGGAAGAGCTGGATCTTAAACAATGTTAATTTCAACACTGGGGTGGTAGTCTGCTCATTACTGATGATAGTACAAAGGAATACAACGGATTTCTAACAGCAACAGATCACTGGGTCCTTTCGAGGTAGTTTGTGACGGTGGAAGAGATCAAAAACTCAGACATTAGTGTGGTAAGAGTAGAGAAGACTGCACATGATTTAAAAAGAAATATTTGTGGGCTTTACATGCAACTAAGAAGGCGCAAATAATGTCCTTCATGGCCTTGAAGTGATGAATTTGTACAGTCTAGTCTTCAACGCGTCTATGTTGCGGCTTTCAACTACCGTAATTGCTAAGTTATACCATATGTCAACAGTCCTGTTAAAAACGAAAGTTCTTTGCCTCAGTCATCCTAGAGCGTTTGCCGACGAGACTATGTTCATTTCAACACTTACGTCAAATCACCTCTCAACCTTCTCGTTTCGCTAATGTTTAGGTCGTCTGGTTGGCTCTAATAGGATTTGTTTCTCAGCCCAGAAATCGTCTCAGTTGATCGCTGGTGCGATCCCCCTCCCCTTTCATTTCAAGAAAAGCGACCAAAACTGAACCAGGTGGGGACAAACCAGAAAATTACAGTGTAAGGATTTATTTCTTAGACTTAAAGTCGAATGCCTTACCGATAAAGTTAAGAATACAGTTACTGTCTGTCTTATTTACTGTTTCTATGCGCTGCCCACTTTGCTTTAAGTAATAAGAAATTGCTTCACCAAAGTCTTTTTCCTTGTTTACCTTTTGTAGCTCTACAGCATTCATAGTGTAGCTTGCCTTCTTGTTTTACTCACCAATGTGTAAACATTTGCACTTCTCAGTATTGCTCCTCTGCCACTCGTGAGCCCAGTCCTTCAGTGTTCATACATCAGTATGAAGCCGTAAACGCTCATAATCTGTTGTAGATTTATTTCTCAGCTTAGAATCGCAGTCTCCATTATGAATTCAGATGTCAGCAAAGAGACTGCGAACTCCTCACCAACATGACCCAAGTGGAAAGCACAACCTGCACACTGTCCAGAAGACTCACCCACACCTACAAGGCGACTCCATCAGACTACACGTCACCAAGACGCACAACACTGCCCCCAAACGAGAGACCATTGCCAATTCTACAAGGATACTATGCTGCTGGAGATGATTGATGGATTCAGATCGAAACGTTGACAAAACCCTGGAAGGTATCTTGCAGAACCCCCCTACACATATTAAAAGAGATGTCAAACAACTTAAAAGAATCAAAAGGAATCTGACAAAACAACAGTTGTCTGGTTATTTCAACGGAATATGTTCAGAAAAAGACCTGCTATCAACATACATACATATACTTATATATATAGGAGAGAGAGAGAGAGAGAGAGAGAGAGAGAGAGAGAGAGAGAGAGTGTGGACTAAAAAATAAGGCCGTACTTCGTCTGTGGACCATCATATCGGGTCTTTCATTATAAATTCATGGAAAGCTGTTTAGAGTAACTACTCAACTGAACTGGACACTGTGTATTTATGTCTAAAATTGATTAAAGTTTCATTCTTTCCTTTATCATATGATACAGGCAAGTCGTCACTGTCCTAACCAGCATCTCAATGGGATATATTATCTCACTTCAGATGAACTTATCGTACTCATGAGATTATGATAACCTATGCAGGGAGTTCTACTTCGCACACCTCAGAAGACATCTTCCACGGAAACATTCTATCTCCAGATCTCTGGAGACGTTGGGGCCAGCATCTCCAAGTTCCCGACGTGGCTGAGACGGTGGGAGTTGACCTCCTGGCAGATGGTAACACCAGCACTTACGAGTTTGCTGACAATGGAGTTGAAAGCTGGGTACTTCTCCTGACAGAAGAGTTGCAGATGTGCGTGACCCTTGGCCTGTTTCCTCTCCCCTGATCTGGTCAGTCGGAAGCAATCTTCATCTTGAACTTGTACAAGTGAAGCATCGCACAATTATTCGGTGTCTAACCATTACTAACCTGAACTGTCACCGGAAAGTCAGATCCTGACGAAGTACTTAATTCATGACAGTTCAGTCTGTCCATGAGCTCTGCCGTCAGTCTAACCTGTCACTGGCCATGTGAATGTCAGTAATACTCTCTCCTGACGCTGATCTGTTAATACCCTACTGGCATCGTACTATCTCATAATACTATCACGTTATCTACTATATCTTATTACTGATGGGTTATCTAGTATTGCCGGACGGTTATGCCTCTTCCCGATGTGTCATTTCGTAATACCTCTGCATTTGGTTCTAACTCTGACGCGGTATCACTGTGTTATATTCCAGCTATCATTACGTTATCTCAGGTTAGTGAGCGATATCTTGTGCTATTAATGCGTCGTCCAGTGTTGATGACTCCTTCTAGCGTGTTACTGGAGTAATTTGTGGTGACGACCCGTGTGACGCGTTGCTTGGGCGTCACCTGGGGTTACCAGTGCTTGCTGACGTGCCATTTTGCGTCACATGGGGTCACTGGTATGTTCTGACTTACCCTTTGGGGTCACTTAGGGTTTACTAGTGCGTTCTGTTGTACCACATGTGAGTTAGCTGGGATCACTGGTACACATTGACGTAATATATGTACATCTCTTGGATAGACTGGTACGTTGTGACGTACCCTTGTGCGTCACTTGGAGTTATTGGTGCGTTTTCTATTAACTGGTACAAACTTTATACACGACTGATAGGAAGGATGATGAGGTGGGGTAGCGCTTTATATTAGGGATAATATTAAAAGCTGTAACAGGAGTGACATTAAAGTAAACAAAATCGATTTGAGTCGAAACAGACGAAAACAATGAAAGAGTATTATTAGGAGTATTATACAGACCCCCAGGTTAGATAGTCTAAGAAGCAAATTTTTATGGGACGAGATCAGGAAGGCTTGTGATCAAAATAAATGTATTCTAGGTGACTTCAACTTCAGTACAATTAACTAGGAAGATAATACAGGAGATGTTGAGTCAGAGGAATTTATGGAGACAGTCCAGGTAGTCCAAGTTTGTTTTCTAACACAGCACATTTCCGAGGGAACCAGGGGTAATAACATCTTAGATTTGTTACTTACAAATGCAAACAACCTTATATATGATGTTGAGGAAGGAGGACAGTTAGATAATAGTGACCAAAAGGAAATAAAATTCAATATAGTGAATAATATGAATAGGAAGGAGAATGAAATGTTCGTTCCCGACTTTCGTAAGGCCAACTTTGCTTGTGTTGATTGGGTGGGACTAAAAGAAGGTACGGTGAGATTAGACGGTGTGGGGTCAGGTCAATTAGGTGACTCAGATCAGCTTAGCGGTAGTTTCAGGTCGAGTGTGTGTGAGGCAGGGAAGACCATTAATAGCGTGGAAGTCTCCGTAGAAAGTTTCAATTAACAATGAAAAGGGGACAAGAATTGAATATTCTATATAGGCAATATCGGGCTAACAACAGGTACCCAAGATGGCTAAATAATAGAATAAAACACCTTAAAGGGTAGAAGAAAGGCTTGTACAACAAGATAAAACGGGGAAAAAACACAGTTTACCGATCAGCTAACGCAAATTAAGAGAAAGGTAAAATCAGAGATGTGGAAGGCTAAGAGAAATAACGAAATTAAGATAGCTAACGAAGAAAAAACAATGCCAAGGGATTTTTTTTCAAATGTACAGAAAGAAAGGTTAGGGAGAAAATTGAACCTGTCAAATTACATTCTGGTAGATTAGTTGATAGTGGGATTGAATTGCGTGAAGTTTTAATTAATCACTTCATATCAGTCTTTACTCATGAGGAGAATACAAATATTCCTATTCCGCAGCAAATTTATAGGGGAAACGAAAGCGGGAAGCTACGCGATATAGAAATAAATAAATTTGATATTTTGAAACAAATAGAACTATCAAAAGTAAAGAAGAGTCCTGGGCCAGATGGTACTTATGTCAGGGTCTTGAAAGAATGTAAGGAGGAAGTAAGTGTTCCACTTTTAGATATGTTTAAACAGTCCCTGGAATCAAGCGTAGATCCTAAGCAATGGAGGACAGCAAATGTCCTTCCCATTTCAAAGAAAGGGGATAGATCCATTGCCCCTAATTATCGTCCTATCAACTTAACATTTATTGTGGAACATTTCTTGGATCAATTATAGCGGAGGAAATAAGGGAACACTTGGAGAAACATGATCTCATTAGGGATTCACAAGATGGGTTTACAAAAGGGAACTCTTATTTCAGTAACCTTCTCTCCTTCTTTAACAAAGTATTTGAAACTGTTGATCAGGGTAAAAGTTATGATATTGTTTACCTAGACTTAAGTAAGGCTTTTGACAGAGTACCTCATGAGCGTCTGCTCAAAGAAATAACGGCACACGGTACTGGGGGTTGTGTATTTAATTGGATTAGAGCGTGGCTTACCCACAGAGGGCAGAGGGTATGCATCGACGGATGCACGTCGAACCTGGGCAATGTAGCCACTGGCGTTACTCAGGGGTCAGTCTTGGGACCGCTCTTGTTCGTTATATATATTAATGATTTGGATATGAGAATAACCAGCAACTTAAGTAAATTTGCCAATGATACAAAAAAAGGGGCCGTAATAAACTCAGATGAGAATTCAGTAAAATTTCAGAGGGACTTGGATACATTATCAGAGTGGGCGGGTACATGGAAAATTGATTTCAATATAGATAAATGCAAAACACGTAGTGTGGATAAAGACAGGAACACTAATTACAGACTGGACAATATTACTATTGATAAAACAGAATGTGAATGAGATTTATGAGCAGTGATGAGCAAAGATCTTAAGCCGCGGCAACAGTGTTTTAAAGTGCGTAATAAGGCTTATAGGATATTAAGGCTCATTAGCAGGACTGTTATCAATAAAACTCCTAGAGTATAATTGCAACTTTATCTTGCCTTGGTGAGACCACATTTGGATTATGCAGTAGAGTTTGGGCTCCATACTATGCAGTTGATATATATTGTTTAGAGAGAGTACAAAGGCAAATGACAAAACTGAATCCTTGGAATTAGAAACCTCACATGTGAAGAGAGATTTAAAAAGCTGAATTTACACCCGCTTAAGAGGAGGAGGGATAAAGGGGATACGACTGAAGTTTTTAAATAGATTAAGGGCATTAGTAAGGGTAACATGAATAAAATTCTTAGAATGGCACCATCAAAACAGGACAAGAAATAATGGATCTTAATTAGAAAAAAATAGATTCAGGCCAGATGTGGGTAAATATTTGTTCGGGAACAGGGTAGTAGATTTATGGAACAAGTTGCCAGGTACAGTAGTGGAAGCTTTGTCTTTAGGTAACTTTAAACGAAGGTTGGATGTGTTTATGGGTTCTGTTGGTTGGTTGTTGCGTGAACAGACTCAAGACCTGCCTAGCATGAGCCAAAAGACCTCTCGCGGTGCCCTCTCTTCTTATATTCTTTTCACGCACCACATGTGCGTTACTTGGTGTCATCGGTGCGTATTGACGTCTTTCATGTGTGTCGCTGTTGCGTCCTGACGTACCAGAAAGTGCAACATAAACATAACATTGATTTTCTACTGTGTTGTATGGAGTGTTTCAGCACAAGCTGTAGCATATGACACAGTATCTCAGAGAAGTTGCAGCGTAGAACATTGTCTCAGCACCAGCAGTGTGGGACAGTGTCTCAGCACCAGCTGTAGTGTGGAACTGTGTCTCAGCATCAGCTATAGTGTGGAACAGTGTCTCAGCACCAGCTGTACCGTGGGGCAAAGTATTCCAACACTAGCTGTAGTGTGGTATATATTGTCTTCATCACCAGCTGTAGCGTAGGACACATGATCTCAGCACCAGCTGTAATGTTGGATACAATATCTCAGCAACATCTGCAGCGTTTGGCACATCAACACTAGCAGTAGTGGGGGACTCATTATTATCTCAGCACCAGCTGTAGTGTTGGACACACTATCTCAGCACCAGGGGCACTGTAGGACACAAACACAGGTAACTAACCTCTCGAGCCAAGGGATCGTCTGCCTCCACAACCGTTTATTACATTCCTTCTCTGTTGATAAAGAGATTTCCCTTGACATCTGCCCCAGTTGTCCAGAACCTTACCACAGCATCTGTCTATACTACGTCCTACTTTCCTAAGAGACTTACCAGCCTAGATATCATCCCTGGAGAGGGTGACATGTCTTACCCATTAAAACACGGAGCCATAGGACAAGGTTTGATATGTACAATAAATCATAAGAACAGTAAAACTATATTATCACCATCATGGAAGGTTTAACATAGGAGCAATGTAATTATCGGTATGGTTTTGTCGTGACCCCAGACTGTGATTTTACCTTCGATTATTTTGAGGAATCTTACTTTATAGTTAATGGTACCCTAAAATACTTACAAATACGTTCTGTATCAGATCTTATTTATTTTCCCTTCGAAAAGGTCTTCAGAGCGTTCTTAATTTTTGCGTCCATAACTTTCTAAAGCGATTCCATCTTATTTCTCTTCTCATTGCTGCAGGAATATATTAGACCTTTGATCCTGTCTCTAATCAATATTCAGCACATAAATCACATGTCTCCCTTTAACCAGAAGCCATACTTACTCATATCCAGATGACACCCTTGTCACTTGGCTCATTATGTTTTCACCCAACATCCTGTCGGCTGCGTATATGTGGCTCTCACCTTCACTGCTTTTCTTGCAGCCATTGCACTCGAGGGAGACTCTAGCCTTGCAAACCCTGCCTCCATTGTGACACTTTTTCTATGTACCTTTTTCACATTAACATCAACAATCTCTCTTGGAATCAGTACAAATCTGAATTGCTTGTTCTTTTTGTATGTTTTTGCTTATCTTTCTTCCTTCAACTACTAGTCTTTACAAAATCCAGTCCCCCCTCCACCTCCACATAAATATCATTCCCGTATTTATGAAGGTGTACGTGCCATCTTCTGTCTCACAAAATGTTCAGCGCTAATTAGTTGCATCATCATCTTCCTTCTCCCTCATATCAATCACTCAATATTCTGCCTTTCCTTATCTTGCCACTCGTTTCACTATGGACATTCCCATAGCACTGTGTAGATATATATTTTCTTCACACAGTCAGAGCCCAAACACTGAAGGCTCTTATTCCACTGTTTGCGTATATGTGTCACGTAGTGTCACTGGTGCATCCTGAAGTATCAAATGGTGCTACATAAGCATTACACTGATCTTTTCTTGTGTTGTATGGAGTTTTTCTGTACCAGCTGCAGCAAATGCCACAGTATCTCAGACCAGCTGCAGTGTGGAACATTGTCTCAACACCAGCTCTAGTGAAGGACGCAATGTCTCAGCACCAGCTGCAACATTAAACATAGTCTCTCATCACCAGCTGTAGATTTGGACACAGTGTCTCAGTACATGATCTAACGCCGAACACAGTGATTGAGCACCAGCTGAAGCATGGAACACAGTGTCTCAGCGCCTGCTGTACTGTAGGAAACAGTGTCCCAGTACCAGCTGTAGTGTGGGAAACAGTGTCTCAACACTAGATGTAGTCTAAGACACATTTCCTCAGCACCAGCTGTAGTGTTGGAGACAGTGTCTCAGCACCAGTTGTGAGAGACAATATATCAACAATAAATGTAGTGTGGGTCACTAGAGCAGCATCTCGTGGCAAACAGACAACCTAAACGTGACAACACAAAAGTTTACTGTAGGAACACTTATCGGCAACATATTCTAAGGACGAGAAGGTCTTGTATATAATGTAGCCAGAAATTGGAATGCGATTGATGAAGACAAGGTCGTCAGTCTGATAATATACTACAATAATCCGAAAACATGTTCGCTCGTAATGAATACATTATGGTAGGTCACTCTAAAAGTTTGAATCGTACCGATGTGGTATATGGGTACTGATGCAATAATGAGGACTGTCAGCCCCTCCACGTAGACTACATTGGAAATGCGACCTGCACCCTGAGCTGCCGTCTCTCTCTGCACTTACAGGAAGGTGGAATCAAACATCTTTTGCAAAAGCATGGAACAAGACTTAAAAGGGAGATTATAGTGAATAAGACCAAAATCATTATTTGTTGCAGTGACCG
>JAYMFT010248332.1:0-10945 GCA_038088735.1 Panulirus argus
TTCTTTCTCCCCTATCCCCTGTGATAATATATATATATATATATATATATATACACGTATGAATTAAATACGTTCGTAACTATGTCAGTGTGTGTATGTTTACACCTGTATATCGGTGTGAATGTATGTAGGTTCGTACCCGTATTGTCCGTATGAACGTACGTCTGTACCTACGTTCATACCCGCCTGTTACGTCGGTGTGAACGTGCGGAGTATCGCGTGAGAGCGGGACGGGCAGCCAGGCTTGGCGGTGAGTTTATACTTGCTTCGTTCAGAACCGGATTGAGGGCTCGGGACACTTGTGTATGTGGAGCCCACGTACGTGCCCTTACTCAAGGACAGTATATGACGTCCAGGACCGTGTGCGTCAGGTCCCGAGACCCTGGTGCTCTGAGGGCCAAGGGATTCTGAGTGTGTGTGTGTGTGTGTGTGTGTGTGTGTGTAAGGAACAGATAGGAGGAGGAGGAGGAGGAGGAGTCCCCCAAGATGGTATCCTGGGGCAATAATAGTTAATTAACTGAAAATTTACGATAATCCTCAATGCTGCAAGACTTTTGTGTGTTGAGGTTCAAAGTCGTTTTACGAAGGTCCAGGATCGAAGAATGCAGCAGACCTCAGAACCGCACGTGAAGGTTTGAGGGTTTGTGTGAGGACCAGGGAGCGTTTGCCAGGATCCGGGAGGCATTTTGTAAAGGCACAGAATCAAGTAAAGAAAACGTGTTTGTGTGTGTGTGTGTTAACCAAGAGCCGTGTATGAGGGCTCTGGAACCTCTGTTAGGGCTAGGGATATCTTATAGGTTCAGGACCGTATAAAAGGGCTCTGTAAGGGCGCAGGACCTTGTGTTAGGGCCCAGGGCCTTGATCGAGGAGGCGGGACCTTGTGTTAGGGCCCAGGGCCTTGTTCGAGGAGGCGGGACCTTGTTAGAGAGGACCCAGGATCGTTTCCACTTATAGATTAAGTATAATTGAAAGCTTTAAAAAGATTTCCAGAATTTGAGTCTCTTAGTTTTTAATCAAAGAGGAAACTTTGTCTGACCAGAGAATTATAGCTCGTTTAAATGTTTCATAAAGTACCTCGTTCGAGAGAATCGAAGTTTATTTTTTCATAGATGAGATGTTATTTTTCCAAATGGGTGATAGATACCCGATTTATTCCTAAGTAAGGATTTAGAAAAGTACACGAGGCACACTTACTGTCCCCACCGTTAAGTGTTACCTCGGCTGGCGTCAGCCAAGTGTCAAAAACTGTTTTGTGTTTCTTCAGGTATTTCAGGTTCTGTGTTACCTGTGTTTCCTCGTTCCCTGTGGCGCTGCTTACCAGCGGGTCGTCGTCATCTTCACTACGGAAGCCACTGTTTACGTTCTCAACGGCGTGTCTGTTTCTGCTATCTTATTTGGCCGTGTTATCTTCTTCGGATTCGCTGTGTGTCTTGCTCGGTTACGCTGTCACACCCAGCATAGCATAAGGTCGTGAGGATCGCAACACGTTACGTTGTGTCCCAAACTTACGAGCACAGATCGGGGTATCCATCTCGGCTACGCCAAGACCCCTACCTACCTCCCTCCTCCTCCCACATTCTTATTGGAATGCGGAAAGTCTTGCTTAAGCAGTTGGTGAAAGCCACTCTATAACTTTTAGTTCATGATATGATCCTGGGGAAAAAAAAGAAAAATGCCCTCGTTTCGTTAATGCCGTGATGAGACCTCAGTGTCGAATGTAGTCCATGATCTGGCCCGAGAAAAGTACTCCCGCCTTGTGTGTGATACACATATCCCGGGTAATGACGTATAAGCGCGCCCCATAAAACCCATAATCGTGCCGGGGCTAATGACTATATTTAGCACAAGACCGGTAATCACACATCCCCCCGTTAATTATCTCGGACAAATTATGTTCGTCTGTAATCATCGTGGGAACGAAGCGATCCGTAGTAGTAACCTACTACCCGAGGGGGAGGGTGGGAGGGGAGGTATCAATGAACCTGGTCTTGCCTTTAATTGGGCGGAAGGAGAAACTTATAGCGTTTGCATACAACGTAACACGGGTCTCCACCAACTCCTCCTCCGCCGGGTAACTTCATCGCCAGCGTGCCAAACACATTTAAGTCCGTGATCTGTGGGAGGCTCCGTTTCGTCCGTTATCATAATTCAGACCCATAGAAAACGCACAAAAAATTATCCCCCCTTTTTATGTACTCGTTATGTCTTAAGGGCATTATCAGGAGAAGCGAAGGAACTTCGTCCCTATGACCTGCCAATATCACGAATTCTTTCCGAGACGTTCAATCTGATAGCCGACCGAGCAGCGCCAAGGTAAAAATCCGCCAGTCTCCCGTCGTGCTAATGTCTGTATCTGCGTTAGTCCAGTTTTTACGGCCGAACCAATTCGAGGGAAGATCACTGCGATGTGAAGCCGTTAGCACTTCCCGGTCGCGTTGATGGTGTGGTTAGCGTCGTCACCCCTCACTCCGTTCTCTGTGGTGTGAGGGGGTAGGGGGGGGAGTGTGTTTCCACCAAGGCTACCAGAATGTTTTGATATTTTCCTTAATTGTAGGGATTTGGTGTCCCGAATGGCTGCAGGCAGTAGGTATCTCCCGCGCCCATTACGTACTACACTGTGTGCAGCTGAGGTTCGTCCTTCTGTATGTCAGTCATGGGAGTAGCGCTGTCCCTCTGGGTTGGGTAAGTTCATTTATCGAGGGAGGGAGGGAAGAGAGGGTAGAGGATAATATAAATTGAGACACTAATTAGTTAGTGAAGCCGGGTGACGGAACATAAGAACGCTGTATTTACAACCGTCGATCGAGTTTTTTGATAAGCAGCTGTTACATAGTCATTATCGGTGGCTTCCCCTCCCCTCCATCCCACCTCCGCCTCTCTCTTACATATAGAACCCTCCCACCGAAACCTTATCTCTCCAACCGATCGTGCCGATAAGAACTCTCCGCAGGCCCTAGGAATTACATCCCGCATGGCTGATGATGGCAGGACCTCGAAGCCGCGGCCAATCGTAGTCATCGCGAGTTTAGAATTAGGTTTTCTCATCATGACTCTCTTGGCGAAGCTTCATCAACTGTCGGCATCAGCCAGCCTCCCCGGTCCCATCGCTCAAGCGCCTATGTCGTACTCCTCCCAGGGTTGAGTCGGTGAATAAATACATCACAATTAGGTCCGCCTGTCACCTGGAAGCATACAAGCAATCTGGCGGGGCGGAACAGAGATACTACCCCGGTGGGGTAACGGGTAAAAAAAGCCACCAGTCGGGTAATTAAGCGTTAGATATGTAAAACGAACCATCGGATAATAGTTTTCGAACCGCGCGTCTTGTCACTGTCGAAGGTTAGGGGTTCGCATTGGGAGGAGTTACGTTTGAGCTCCTCTAATCCCCATGTAAGAAAAGAAAAAAGTAACTTTAAATATTTTAAACACATTTCCTCAGCTGAAGGCTTTGGCTGTGTTCGAACCTACGCTCAAGAGAGTTCTGAGAATCATGGCTGAAGGGCAAGACTCTCTAGAGAGGAGGAGGAGGAGGCTCCTCCTCCTCCCCCCGATGATCCGAAGGAGGGCGAGCGAGCGAGTTCGTGTGAACCGTTTGAGAAAAGCCTCGTTGCCTTCCCGGGCGTGTTTGTTATCTCGGAGCGACAGATAGTCAGAACATGAGTATGTGCCAGTTGACACTGGCTAATGCGTTGCGTCGTTGGAACAATAATCTGCGCAGATACAGCGATTTCCGACCCGACAACCCTGTGTTTGGGGTACCCAGCTCGACAGAGATTGCCCCTGCTCACTCCTTTCAGTTTATTATGATAGGGTTTGGAAACCAGCGGTTATTGCACTAGGCATCAGATATCCCACTGTATCGATGTTGAGTTTTTCGAAACTGAATTCAATTAACGATCCAAACTGGTTATGGGAGAGGCTCTTGAAATCGAACTGTTTATAACGTTGCGTTCCAGTCATATGTTCTTGATTATCGCCGGTTATTTTTGTCTGATTTTGTATCTTATTTTATGATAGTCATTTTCTTCTCTCTCTCTCTCTCTCTCTCTCTCTCTCGTGGACTCGCAGACGGTATAATACCGACTTTCTACATCTACACAGTATTGATCCCGGAGGTTCCCTTAATGATGAATTACGTTACCCTCGAGCTTCTAACGCCATTTTGATGGTCAGCGATTGTCCACTTTAGCGCGACAAGTACACACATAGCAGCTTTAGAGGCACAAGACTCACATCAGGAGTCAACCACAGTCCCGAATTGGAGATTCCGCAACAGAAACGTTGGCCCCACATTATTTTCGATCACCCCCAGATCACGACGACAGTCACCAGCGGGAAGTCCACAATTAAAGACGGTGCTTCCAGTGGGGTGGAGAAGATAACGCAAGAAGGTGAATCTTAACCCCGCAGGAATGTTGATCCTGGTTCAAGGAGGTGGTGGTGTGAGATCGATGGCTTGTTCGATAAACTCCCTCGAGGTTCAGAGTTCCTTTCAGGATTTAAGTGGTGGAAACGCTGAGCCGTGACACCCACCATTACCGACAATCACAGCTGATTCGAATCCCACCAGCAGAGTAACTCATCAAGGGCGATGGAGAGGGAGGGAGATCTCTGGCCCGTACAGACCCGTTATCCCATGGCTAGCCTTTGGCTTCAAGAGCCTGTCAAAGGCCATCTCTTGGCTTCAAGAGCCTGCCCAAGGCTCGCCATTGGTTTCATGAGCCTGCCTTTGCTCATCATTGGCTTTATTTCGGTAAAGGCTTTTTTTCGTTGTATTTACCCAGCTTCCTCCTACATCATTTTTTTTTTTTTCTTAACCCCGAGTTGAAACTCGATCATATGATGGGTCTTTTAGTGACAGAAGCGGGCGGTTTGAAGTGGTGTTCTTGAGCTGTCGCCCACTTCTCCATTTGGCTGACCTGGTTAAGTAAACTGGCGAGTGACCTGGGGGCTGACTCGGTGAATATGACTTCTTGTTAGTCCCAGACCTGGTGGTTTGACACAGTGGAAGCTGACATGGTTATTATGACCTGGTGGTATCGCTATAGTGGCCGTCCTATTCGGTTAAGCTCACCGAGATCTTAAAAACCTGTTCTTGGCTCGCAAGTTTTCCTGCAACCAGACCTTGATATAATAATAATAATAATAATAATACCTAGCCGAACATAACCTTGAATACGAGTCGAAGAAGAAGTCTTGACCTGAATTTGATCAGAGCCTGACGTGAACTTCGCGTGGTGCTCTCGGGTGTTGGGGTAGGGCCATGAGCCGTGGCGCAGGGGTCCACCGGTGAATTATATCCTCCAGACGTAAGGGGCTCCGAGTAATGCTGCTCGCCGGTGCCGGACGGCTGACGACATCAGCTGTCACGTGACGGTAATTTCGCGCTAGTTAAGTGACGATAAACTAGTTTGTTTCTTTTTGATGGCCGGCTCCCTTTCCGCGCCCGCACTGGACGTTATGGGTCAGAACCCCGAGACACCTCCCCTCCCTCCCAACGAGGGAAAGTGTCGCCTTTGCGGCCGAGCGATCTACCGTGTAGCTATGTTTGTATGTGTGTGTGTGTGTGTGTGTATATATATTCGTTCGTGGCTGTATGTGCAATTATGTGTACGTGGACGTATGGAATGGGGCTGCGTCTGAGGGACATCAGAACAGAGGCGATTTTCTCGTGACATCTTTACTACTGAAGTTCCGGCGAAACCACTTCAGATTTAGTTTTTGTGTTGATTCGTTCGTGTCTCAGTTTCTGCCAAGGGAGGTACCACTTTTTTCACAGAATCTTCCTGGTCATAATATATGTACGAAGGGTTTATAAGAAGAGTATTATGACATTACAAACTTTTTTTTTTTCCTTTTGAATCTTTTAAAGCAACGACATTTTCAGGGCCGCTAATAACATGGTCGAGAGGTGCCAATGACGTGTGGAACTGTCGAGTGAATAACGCAGCATTCTCGGGAACGAATTTACGACGTCCGCTGCCGTTAATAAGTTACACCCGTGTATAACTCACGGGCGTATCATGTGTGCAGTACATACGTATTACGGTTAATCAATTTCGACGCTGTATTGTAGTGTGACGTGACGTGACGCGGTTGGTTCCTGCTGGCTGCTGGGCCCCCCCCTCTCCCTGGCGATAGAGGGCGTGTGTCAGAGTGGCTCCGACTATATGTCTTGGCTCATGCCTGTGGTTGTGAATTTTTTCTTTTCTTTCTCTCTTTATGAATTGCTATACTTCTAGGCCCAGTGCACAGACACATAAGAGTCCCAGTACAGAGGCATCGCAGTCCCAGATCACAGGCGCCACGGACCTAGTTCTTTCACACCCACGGCTCAGTTTCTGCGTAAGAGAGAGAGAGAGAGAGAGAGAGAGAGAGCTGTGCCCGCTCAGAAAAGGGACGGCCCCTTTTTCCTGCAGCGTTGCTGAGGGTGCTCGCTGACACTTGTGCGCCGTCGATAAGCTTTCGTCGGCTTGGTTTTCGACTTAAAAGCAATTCGAGGTTCGGAATGTTTAGAAAAGAGTCGGACGGAGGCCGTTCACCTTTGCGTCTTGAACAAGGCGGTACTGAGACTGTTCTTCTTCTTGAACAAAAGGAAGTAGTGGTTGTTCCATCTTCCTTCCGTTCAGCCGGGATTGTATTTGTTCACCTTTCCCCAAGGGGGAAAAAAATATTCTTTTTACTTTGAACTAAGCCAGATCGAATGTCTCGTGACCCCTGAGCACGACGGTACGACTTGGGGGTCGTACCGCCGTGCTAAAGGATCGTACCGTCGTGCTTCTAATAAAGGGTCACGTGTCAAAATGCTACGGCCAATGTTAGGACAGTACCTTCTTGTAAGTCTGTGAATAGTGATATGTTTATCACACGCTAAATCGTCTATGTAAATTTTTAATAATGAGGTTGGAAATTTTTGAGCAAGGATTACTCCGTATCTGTTCATGATTCTTTTTTTTTCTTCTTCTTCTTC
The DNA here is from genome assembly GCA_038088735.1 of Panulirus argus. Taxonomy (NCBI): domain Eukaryota; kingdom Metazoa; phylum Arthropoda; class Malacostraca; order Decapoda; family Palinuridae; genus Panulirus; species Panulirus argus. Next base: position 6,971 of record JAYMFT010248332.1, read on the forward strand.
TTCTTCAAGCTGAGAAGATTAAGTATATAAATGCTGACAGGGGCAGAGCATAATAGTGATCTTGTTTATACAAGACGAGACCAAAACTTCCACTTTCGCCGCACGGGCAGTAGCCTCCACTTGATTATAAATGAGGTACAACGAAGCAGCTAAGGACATACATTCTGATCGTCTGTAGAGATAAGGGATCTGTACCTAATGAGATGTAGAAAAACCCGATGACTGTCCTAATATAATCTGATTATCGCTCATAAATAAACAGGTGGACTAATATTACTGGTATTGCTTCTACTACTACTACTACTACTACTACTAGTGCTACTACTACTGTTGTTACCACTGCTTCTGCTACTACTGGTACTACCGTTATTACTAGTTGTAGTAGTAGCATTAGTAATGATTATGAAGATAATGATAATGATGATAATGATGATTATAAAACCTTGTACGTGAGTCTTGTCCATCAGGTGATCCAAGGATCAACAACCTGATCTGCAGTCGACCAGTATCAGAATTGATTTCCCCGGCTGTCGCACGGTGATTGAAATCCAGGCTTCACGTCGAGATGAGGCTTCAGATTGGAGCACAGCACACCGAGGTTTCTTTCTCTTTATGTTTAGCAGGTAGAATTTATTCTGGGGATTGTATACTTTTATTTTCTGACACCGAGCGTAAATTTAGCCGCGTTGAATTGTCTTGGCGAGTGGGGCGAAGAGTACCTACTTACCTGGATTTCTCGCAGCGCATCACCTCCTATACATTGGTCGCTGGGACTCCTTCGGAAGCCTTACGGGTTCTCCGGCTGGGGATCGTGGACGGCACGGCTTCCCGGCAGAGAATCGAAAAAAGAAAAAAAAAAAGAAAACGTCGTGACGAGTCGTCCGCTGGTTAATTAGATCCTGATGCTCGGAATTGCTGCCTTCGACTGCCGTTGTAAACGGCGCCTCGATGAGAGGGGACACCATTTATTGCCCTTCGTATCTCTTTTATTTTTATCGTTAACGAACCGTCGCCGGCGGAGCGGGGTGGCGATGTTGTGTGGATGGATGGACTTACTAGCTCGAGGAGAGAACAGCCTGTTTAGGGTCGGGGGTGGGGGTGGGGGGGGGGGGACCACAGTATGCGGCCGGGCCGCGTTCCACTGGTGGTGACGCGATCGATCAAGGCGGGTGTTAACTCATCCAGTTTTACCAGGCCGTTGTTGTTGTTGTAGGTTCTTCAGGGGTCAGTGGGCTCATCACAGAGGTCACGACCTCACGCTAACTGCTCCGCTCCCCTCAGGCCGGGCGGCCGGATGAGGGAGGGTCGCACGAAAGGTGGTCGGTCAAATCGAGCGTACCCCCTTCCCCCCCTCCTCCCCCATCACCGTCGGATGAGCGACAGGCAGTCATCCCGCTACGTCAAGAGTCCACGCAACATTGCGCCAGACGTATATAACGTATTGAACGCTAGATCGTATATGTAGATGGGCGTTTACGACGCCCTCGCACAACTACTACCGTCTCCGCTCGATGAGGTACCCCAAAGGGTGTCTTGGGAGTTACCGGGGTGGCATCCCGTCCCACTGGAAGCTCTCCGCACGTGAGGTTCGCACCCCGGCAACGCATGCCGATCCACCTACACTTGCCACACCTCCACGCACGCCACGCCACCTCAACATGCCACGCCACGCCACGCGTTCACACGCCACACCACGCCACCTCAACAAGGCCACGGCAAGCCACACCAACTCATCGCTCAGCGTCATCTCCACACGCCACATCAACATAACACACCGCACCACCTCAACGCACTACACCAACTCCACACGCCACGTCAACTCAGCACGCCGCACCCCTCAAAAACTCCACGTTCACCTCAGCTCAGCGCATCACGGGCCCGCATGAGTTCAAATCATGGGCGCGGCAGTCGGCTCACAGCCGATCCCAGCTGTTCATCTTAGCCGATAATTGGATACCTAGCTTAGTCTGGGGTTTGTGCGTGTGTTTGTTTTTATGTGTGTGTGTGTGTGTGTGTGTGTGTGTGTAATCAAACATAGGAGTAAAGACATGGTACATAATTAACAAGGTTAAGAGACGAGGCAATACAAGTGTAAAACCCTCCTCGTATACATAAATAGTAATCGCACACACACACACACACACACACACACACACACACACACATGTACGTACGTCGGAGGAGGTGTCCCCCCCCCCAGCAGCAGGAACGGTGAGGGGCGTCTTGACTGCTGTTTGCGCCAGTGGTCGATCGGTTGACGTCAGTGATGAAGGATCTCAAATCTCACGATAATGGGAATTTAATGCGATCTCAAGGACATGGCCGAGCAGGAGCCAGAGGGTCCAATACTCGAACTGGATTATGACTCTTATGTATCCTCCCCGAGCACGACGGGACGACGACACGACGCCCCCCCCCCCTCCCCCTCAATCACGGCGCTCACGTCCCCTGAGCACGACGACGGCCCGACGTACGGTACGACACCTGCGTTATTATGTCCTGGGTTTCGCGCGCCACGGTAATAGTACACAAGGGTCGGTCGTACCGTCGTGCTTGAGGGTCGTACAGCCGCGCTCAAGGGTCGTACCGTCGGGCTCGAGGGTCGTACAGCCGCGCTCAAGGGTCGTACCGTCGTGCTCGAGGGTCGTACAGCCGCGCTCAATGGTCGTACCGTCGTGCTTGAGGGTCGTACAGCCGCGCTCAAGGGTCGCACCGTCGTGTTTGAGGGTCGTACCTTCGTGCTCAAGGAGTTGGTGGTGCAGTCCTAGCCTTCTCCTCCGGAATGTAAACAAAGATGGACTCTCTTTCTCTTGGCTACTGTGACCGGATGTTGGTTTTCAACCTAAGGAAAGTTTGTGGTTGTGAATATCTGAATTTTAGCTCAGATTTCTAACATTTATCGATCCATCACTTAATATGAGCTTCTGGGGGAAACATGGGGAAGCCTGAGAACAGATGACCCGATGGTCTTTGGCGAGGTTACCCGCTGAAGGGCCGCAATGGGATTAATAGTATCGTTTACTTCCATTTTCTGTAGAAGGAGAAAGGATAGTAGAGCAGAGGGCTGCTCCCCAACCACCGCCACCGCCGCCCAGGAGGGAGCTGACGTTGCGAGCCGAAGAGTGAGGGAGGGGGCGGAGTTGGTTTTAGGCGGGAGGGAGGGAAGGGGGCGGAGTTGCGGTTGGAGCGTGAGAGATCGGAGTGGGTGTTGGAGATGGCAGGGGGTGGGGGTGGGGGGCAGGGAGAGAGGGCGAGGCGGTGAGGGAGTGCGCAGCGCTGTAAACACAGCAGCAGTTGCTTGCCCCGACACCGTCTCCTGTTTACATAACAAATATTTCCCACAGTCGTCCAGGGTCGTCCCGGCCAGCCAGCCAGGCCCCCCCCCCCCGTCGGTATGTCCTGCCTCTGACCTCCATGTTGCTGCTGCCGCTGATGATGATGATGCTTGGCTGGTCTCGCGGGTGATGCTGCTGGTTCAAGCTGTTCCTGCTGGCTCCGGGATTGTAGCTGGTGCCGCCGCTGGGGTTGGTGGTGCAGCCGATCTTCTGTTTCGGACCCGTTGATGCTGCTACTGCTTCTGGCATTTGCCTGTTGCTGTTGCTGCTGTCACTGCTGCTGTCACCGCCAGTACCGCAGGTTTTTCGGGGCTATGCCCTGGTGTTGAGGCGTTCAATTAGCATGGGGTCGCCTGCGTTTTACTGGTTTATGAAGTACCTCTGTAAGTCGCAAGATAATATTTTTCGCTTTTTTTGGTCCGTGTCGTCTGTTGACTCGCCTTCTTACTCATATTTGCTCAGTTATTCGCACATTATCTTAATTTTCCTCGCCTTCGTCCCAAGTGTCTGCAGTATTTACTCGCAGGACGTGAAGTGCGTCACAGGGTGAAGGATGGGAATACAAGAGTGAGAGAGAGAGAGAGAGAGAGAGAGAGAGAGAGAGAGAGAGAGAGAGAGAGAGAGAGAGAGAGAGAGAGAG
>JAYMFT010248343.1:0-10945 GCA_038088735.1 Panulirus argus
ATTCCCAAGGATATATATATATATATATATATATATATATATATATATATATAGGTAGGAAGGAAGAAATGTGTAGCAAAATAGATAAGGCATGTAAGCCATAGAGGACATATCATAAATCATCAAATACAATGTTATTTTTCGTGTGTTTTGACGTATTGCACCGATACTGGCTTAACGACCCTTACCTGCTGACACCCACGAAGTCATCCCCTCGCTATACATCCGTCACAACCGAGGGATTACAAATATTCTGATTCTCTGGAGGGGCGGTAGGGGGTGGGATGAACAGAAAATAATCCCTTCTGGATTCTCTGGGATCAACATTGGATGTTTCGCAACCATTGTTTTGTTTGTCTTAATTCTAAGACGGGAACTGTAGAGGGTTTGGGCTGACACAATACACGACGCTCATTTCGTTTTCTATTGAACTCCTCATAATGATCAGAAATCAGGATTTTCAGGTTACAAATATTTCAAATATTTTTTGAGATTATTTCGTATTTAGACTTCCTTCATAGGAATTTTGAGAAAAATGCTCTTCATTTAAGGATCTTATATTTTCACTGAAAAAATAAAGACCGTATACTTTAGGTGCAATGTGGAATCCGACTTGAATAGCTTTTGCTACTGATAGCCAGTAAATCCAACAACGCTGATTAAAAACCGCACAAGATAATGACGATCAACATTATAATGCTGCAAACGGAACTGTGATCGATGTTCAATCTTACAAATCCATTTAGCTCCCTTAATACCAGGCTTGATCTCCCTCCCCTGCCCTGATTAAGGGTCTCTAATCCCTTTAACTCTGAGACATGACACATAATGCATTTATGAATAACAAATAGCAGAAAGTATAAGAAGAAAATAACACAAAAATGAACTGAGCATTAAGTATTTTCTTATTCAAAAAAATTATACATTTATTTACATAAGATATCTAAGAGAGAAATGGAATATACATTTCATCAGGACTTTGAAGTAACGCACAAGTTTGTCATTAAAAATAAAAATAATTTTTTTTTCAGTCAGTTACTCGTTCCCGTTTTCTGCGAATCGTAACATATGAATTTCCATTTCCAGAAGAAATCATTTTTTGCTCTTTCTTTTTCATTTCAGCGTTCGCCATCTGTTGCCAGCATCTCGCTGTGACGTTAGTAACACCGAAGTTGACTTAAATGTCTAGAGTCCACAAGGATGTCGAGACGACGTAAATACCTAAAGAATTAACACACATATTTTGACATGTGACCCACAAATGCCAACCCTTGACCCGAATAACTGTAGATTTGACCCAGATGACTCGACACCTCACACAACCTGGTGACGTAACGTTGTTGTAACAGCGAACGGTAGCACCGGCGTGTAATACTCTCTCTGCTGATTATTATACAACTTTAAAACAATTATGAAGTACTATCAGTCACTACTCGCTTACGTCGAGAGTTCCAGAAATTCTCTATGGTTCATCGCCGTTTCTAGCGTTCGCGAGGCATCGCCAGGAACAGACGAAGAGAGGCCGCACGCGCTCACATCCATTCTCTAGCTGTCGTGTGTAATGCACCAAAACCACAGCTCCCTATCCACATCCAGGCCCCACAGACCTTTTCATATCTACCCCAGTCGTCTCACATACCTTGGTTCAGTATATATATATATATATATATATATGAAACCAATGTGGCCAAAAGAATGTATGATTAAAAAACAGAATATGTAACAGAAAATGGCATTCAGTCCAGGGAAGGGAATCGAAACCAAACAAAAAATTAGGAAACCAATGTAATCGAAATCCCCAAGTGGGGAGTGGAAGTGAAGGAGACTCCACGTAGCCAGTGGTCTGGTGTGGCAGGTGTGAGGGAGTCAGGTGTTGCTCCATGGGCGGCGTCGGTGGGCGGCAGACGCCACAGTCGCTAAGTAACTGACAACCCTCTTTAATGACTCGGGAGGGAAGTGGGGGTGTCGTAAGGCAGACTTAATTAACCATTGATTATGATTCGCACCCTTATTGACATTCGGATAATTACTTCGCAATAAAAGTGTGAATTTTAAGGTTAAAATAAAGCTATACCCATGACTGTAGAGGTGATAGTTCCCGTTATAGGTGAAACGTGAGGTACGGTAAGAACACACACGTTTACGTGAAATGTTTATTAACTTTAGTTTTCCTTAGAATATAAAATTCATCAGAAAATGTGTCTATTCTGCCCACGTAGACTATTTAGAATTTGAAGTTCACAAGACTCATGTTTCACAGTCTGTATACACTGCAGGGCACACTGCAGTCACATACTGGATCTTCTCCCTCCCTCCTGACGCTGGACTGGTATCTTACAACCTCCCTCCAATGGTCAAAGAATTTCTTGTCAGGTTCTCGTGGATATAAAGATGAATATTACACTGATATGTTATGCTTTCCCATCTGCCTTATGCTCTGTTCTTTATATTCATTGTTTCGTCTGTGATCATTACATTATTGTCTTAAGGATCAGGTGGTGAGGAGCTGATATCGTAGAGACTAAGGCATAGTTTCGCTCATTGCAAGGCTGTATGATCGTTTGTTGAAATAGTACAGTCTCGTCAAAGAACTTCCTCGCTTCAAATAAGTCCATATGTCCCTGCTGCTGGGTGTAGCGCATACATGGGCTGCAGGAGACTAAGGAAAAGAGGTCCTGGTATAACACGAACCCCTTCTTGTAAGAGTCCTGGGTAACAGTACACAAGATAAGAATTGAACAAATACATTTCCCTCCAGCCCCAGTGCCAACCGACCTTCCCCATTCTGAGTCTGTACTCAGCAGCTCATCACGTGGAGAAGACAAAAATATCTTCGATTATTCTTTCCCTCTCCTCTCCCCCTTACCGGAGTTAATTGCGCGAGTGGAACGAGAAACGGACAGTCAAACAATGTATCGATTTTTGTCTCGGACGAGTCAAGCAGCGAGCGACGGAAGGAAGGTGCCTGGATGAGGATCAATAGAGAGAGAGTGTGTGAGAGAGAGAGAGAGAGAGAGAAATGATCACAGAAATTCTCCATGAACCCCAGAGTGATTTTTAAACACATAGTCAATCGTAAGTTTCCCAATATATAGCAAAAGGGTTACAAATTTACATTCCCTGTTGAATGTGCAAAGTTGCAGCTTCTTCCGTGACTTCAGGAGACAGGAACTGTTCCTTCAGGGAGCATCATCTGGATACGAAAGCTCGTCTTCCCGCTCTCCTCACTCCTGCGTCTCCTCCACGCTTGAGAAAACAGAATAAGAATTGGAAGGTAATGATTCCCTGGGCTCAGCCGGGATGGTCAATCAGTCAACGAAGACGGACGCGTCGTCTTCGGGTCTGGAATGTTATGTTAAACAGAGGTTGGAGTCGACCCAAGTGCTGACCCACAGACACAACCATTCTCGGCCGCCAAGTCTGGAACTTGACTTTCTAATTAAGGCTGGAACGTGAGCCATCGGCTACAGGAACAGTGTAGTGGAAGACTAAGTCATCAACATTGTGTAGGAGTCTGGGTCAGTGACATCGAGGTCAGCTCACGAAAACTTTTGGGTCCTGTGCATTCCATTTACTGCTTGAGGCTGCAGAACACGGCGCTGCCTGCACGGAACATCGTCCTCGTGGTTCAGGACAGCTAAAGAAACACCAGAAACGTTTTTCAGTTAAACATTAAATTGAGGATGACGATATTTGTCTGAATACCTTTAAAAATCCCCAGATGACGTAAAGACCGAGACACCAAAATCTAAGATTGTAATCACACACCTTAGAAATAAGAAAGTTAACTTTTGTACGAAAAAGAATTTATTTACAAAAGCAAAGGTAAAACCATTTTGGAAAAGTGTAACTAGGACGCCAGAAAAAGGAAGAGTAATTAACTCCGGGTTGTGTACGGGAAGCGGGGATGGACAGAGGACAGGGAGACAGAGCTTCCCACTCCGCAACACGACACTGACGTAGGGCCGCCCTAGACATTGATCAACAGGTCCCTTCCGTCTGTTTAATTCTATCAACTGAGAGAGAGAGAGAGTCGGTAGGGAGACGAGAGCAGGGGCGGCGAAGGAACCTTAGAGGTGAAGAGATAAAGTTAGAAACAGAGAAGTTGGTTGGTTACTTTTTAAGATTTTAGGCCTAATTATGGACTGTCGTGAAGAACAATTCATGACCGCCACTCGTAAGGTTACCTGAACACTTTCAGGTGTTTAGAATATTTCCGAGGCCATCCACGCTTTCACTCTACATGCGATCCATAAAAAGATACGGAAAGGAAAAAAGCTGATGCCAAGCAAACCTCTGCACATTGCAGGGAGACTCATTATAATGACAGGAAGAAACAGTTGTTTGTCGTTTGCCGTCGGGAACGCATGAAGGCAAATCTTGCGCTTTAGATCTCATTAAGGGAACAGAGAAAATGCCAGACTGTGTCAAACATATCACTTTGTAAGAGACGGCGGGGAAAAAAAATATGTACAGAAAAGATTGCTTAGAAAAGAGTGTGTTGAATGTACATGATTTTGGTAGAATTGTCAAGGGACTTTAAGACCATCTGGTGCCTTCTGGTGGTAAGTATTCTTGCAGGGTGCAGTAGTCAGGCCTTCTGATGAGCTTTACATTGCAAGGTCATACAGCTGTTTATATTTGTGTTTGTGTATGCTTTTTTTTTTTATACTCGTATGTGTGTTTGTGTCTGATGATTGTGTGCGTGTTTTGGATATGTGTGTGGCATTAGTTCTGTACTCGTCGGGCCCCATATCCTGAATTTTACTATCGTACAACTTTTTAAACGTTTATATACCATCAGTTTTCATAATATCATTAGTCAGTTTATTCCATTTACTCGCTGCTCGTAAAAAAGTAATTCTTTACTTCTTTTTTCAACAAGTTTCTGTCTGCCTGGAGTTCAAGGTGTGGCATGGGATGTTGTGTCTTCGTAAGTAGTTATATATTTGCCTCTTCGTCATCCTCTGCCGAGTTTTCCTGGCGGCGCGCCTCAGAGAGACTGTAGTTCTGCACAATCTCCCTATTTCCTTTCTCAAGGCACTCGTGTTCCAGCTCCGGCATTGTAAGTATATTTCACAATGCTTTCCATAAGAGTGATCTTTCCTATTGCATTCTCTCGCCTATTTCATTTCTCAAGGAAATTATTTAGCTCTGTGGTTTTCCTGTGGGTGTAAATAAGTGTATTCATCTTTATGTGTGCATGTGTATGTGCGTGTGTGTGTGTGTGCGTATGTGTGTGTGTATGTGTGTGTGTGTGTACGTTCATAGGTAGGAGCTTGCCTGCTTGCGTACAGCAAGCGCTTGCATGTGTATATACATGTGTATTTATCACCCTGTTTCATCAAGCGTACTTGCCCAGTAATTCGAAAGTTAATTAACTGTTATCTATAAATAGATAACAATTAATTGCTTTGCTCATTTTCAACATTGTGTTCAAGTATTTGCATAAACTTTCTCCTTACTGCTCAACGAATTATGTCACACGTTCGTTTGATCATTCGGAAGAACGCCTGAAAACCAATCTCCATCGCTTTCGCTAAATTTAACGAAATTCCTTACCGTCAGAAAATGTAAAAATGTTGTTAGTAATTTCCGTCCAGTCTGTCTATATCAAGGCATCAAAATTTGACAACTGTGTCGATTAGATGTCCGCGACGACAAGCTCCGCCATATTGCATCGTTCCTAACCGCAATATTTCGCTCGCTTCTCTCACCCGAACGAGAGACAAAAATAAAAAAGTTCTCATATGAGTGAGGACATTCAGAGATGGAAATTTTTCACGCAATTATGATTTATTCTCTTCTTTATTATAAGCATAAAGATATATTCAAAACTTACAAATGTATGCATTGTTTTCGGTATGGTATACAGTGACAAGGCTAAAGTTGGCAAACAAGTCTTATTGGCAGAGTATCTGTTCGACAAGTTTTGAGAGGCTTTTGGCAGCCTTAATATCATTTCTTATGTCAAGAGAATATTTCTTTTACAACGTTTTTCTTTTTTTACTGTCATGCGGTTGAACGAAATGATTGGAAATTCACTTTCCTTCAATTAATGTATGACTTTTGACCACTAGTTTCAGTTGTTGACTTTATTTCAGTGATGTTGATTATGCAAAATGAATTATCAGTACGACAGTGGCGGCTGTTCATGTGGTTCACGACATTTAACTGCTTCGTCCAGCGAACAAGGTTCGTGATTGAATTAATTTTTTTTCACAGAAAACGGGTATTGCTTAGATCAGGTTAATATCTATCTATCGATCTGTCTGTCTATCACTATATGCATGCACACGCGCGTGTGAGTGTGTGTGTTTGTGTGTGTGTGTGTACAATGTCCGCAAACATATGACCTTCTCATGGTGAAATCCCCGTACACCTGGTCGCTGAAACTAGTGTTTCTAACGGTGCGAGCACCAGCAACCCGCCCCAGTTTGCCTTAGGCTATCTTGAGAGAACTACATTGTTTATCTACTCTTCGTGGCTGCCATTTCATTATGAGAATTACGCTCATTATTCTATTTTCCACCGGTGCTTCAAGATTGTGGCTCTTACCGTTTTAAGGAGGAGAAAAACCTGAATTTTAGCCTGGAAGCAAGACAATGTGGATACATGTGATCTTTGTACGCGTACTGGGCGCTTAGAAGTTACGATCAGACGGCTGCCTCTCGCAACACCTCATCAGTGTCTCGCCTCATTCACGAGGTCCAGACCCCTATGGACCCAAAACATAGAACTTGAATGCTTCAGGAACCTTGCTAATTTTATGCCTCGACGTCTGTAGATGGTAATCAAGGCCAAAGGAGAGATGACAGAATACTAAATGTAACTGTGACATCGTCTTTGAAAATGTTTGGCGGGTGGTTGGACAAAGTTTATATATATATATATATATATATATATATATATATATTCTTCCCAGGAACACATGTACCTTTTTAGGGATCACAAGGTGCCGAAAAACTAGAGGTGCATTAGGTGGAAAATCTTCCGATAAAGGACTTTGTTTGCATCCGTGTGGCCGTGTTGATGCTTCCCCACTCTTACCGCCCCGGCCTCCTCCCTCGCTCTGGGTCTACCTCCTGCAGCAGTCTCGCCCTGGCTTGCTGCCAGTCTGGTATGGTTAACGACGCTCTGGAGTGGATTATATCATTATCAGGAATGATAATGATGATATTACTCTTAAGGGCTTTATGCCTATCAACTGCCAGGGTCATCTGGGTGGTGGACTTGGAAGTTATAACCATCCACCGGAAAATCCTGAGCAGTTTCTTCAGGTGTTCCTGAGATCCGACACTCACTGTCTACGCACGTGGTCCCTGTCTGGGTGTTACAGATTTAATGAAGTGTGTAATGTTGCTGAGGATCCTTGACTCCCATGGTATGTAAAGAAAAGGTTAAAAAAAATGCATTACTCACAACGCAGACAACCAGCCAACCATACATCTTCGTGTGCACGCCTTTAATAGTACAGGCCCTCCCCCTCTCTTGTTTCGACCGTATTCAGGCTGGTGCTTATCCTGGGGGCCGGGCAAGATGTTGTACGCACAAACTTTGCTTGCCGCGACATGCCGTCCTGCAGTGGCCGGCTGCAGAGTGAAACTCTCCAGCCGGCGTTTGGCCACCACAGGCCCCAGCTCGTGAGAGCCTCACGCCTTTCCCAGATCAGGTGTGAGAGTCCAGTATACACAGTAGGGAGTGGGATGATCAAAGGGATAAATATTCCCTCAGGGGGCTAGTCTGAGGATTACGCAAAATAGTTGAACGTTGCGTGTGTGGCTGATGTGGGGATGGACGTGCTAGGGCGTCTGGTAGAGACGGCAACCAGGTTTTGATGGAGTAAAGTACCAGAAAGAAAAATTCTAACAAGACAATTTTTGTGAAGGAAGGGACCTTGATTTCTCGTCTGATTTGATATTAGGAGATTGCTGTCGCACTGTTCTTGTAAAGTTAACTTTACCACTGATTAGTTTGCTATAATTTGCCACTGACCATGGTAATTCCCGTAGTTTGATTTGCAAGAAACTTTTGGGAGGAGTCCGCCGTCCGTCCTGACCTCTGGCATGTGAGACTTTATCACTGAAGATAAACAGACGTCTAGGATACCACAGAATTGAAAATGATGAAACGGATATTCAGGAGTTAAGGAATTTTTTTGAAAAAATTAATAGACAACCAGATGAATAAATCGTCAGATATGAAGGGATCAGAAATCCAGCCGTACTATCTGTAACATACAGTGTCTTCTGAATTAACAACTCCTTTACAGCGCTTCACGAGCCCTTTTTAGTCTCTTTCAGTCCTTCACAGCCCCTTCCATCACTTCATGGAACCATTCTAGCTCTTCCTTCACTTCACATACCCTTCCAATGCTTCATGGCTCCGTCCAGAAGTTCTTGACTCCTTCCAGCACTTCACAGCCCCTTCCTGCTCTTCACAGTCCCTTTCTGCGCCTCACAGCCCCTTTCAGTGCTTCATTAACTCCCTCCAGCACTTTGCAGTTCCTCCTAGTGCTTTGCAAGCCCTTTCTAGCACCTCAAAGCCCCTTCCAGCGCTTCAAGTTCCTTTTCGGTGCTTCACGGCCCCTTCCAGTGCCTTATAAGCCCCTTTGTTTCCTTATGTCGTGTGGAGGTCACTGGAAAGCTGGTGTGACAGAGATAGTTTGATACATAAATCTCAATTATCTTCTGGCAACACGAACCACTATCCAGTTAACCCTTTAGCACTTTCCAGTCAATCTTCCAGTCTTACAGCGTTTAATCAACCCACCAGCACCTTTCAGACGCCTCAGGGTCCTCCTGGTGTCGAATGTTTTCGAAGGGAGCACCGGAATGAAGGAGGCTGGAAGCAGTGATTCTTCAGTGATTCTAGCTGGTTTCACTGGAACTGGAGAAGCCACTGGATGTCTGGTATTCCTTAAACTCTTTCATGAGATTGTAGCCTGATGCTGGGTCGGGGAAGATGCCGTGTGGTGAAGAGAGAGAGAGAGAGAGAGAGAGAGAGAGAGAGACGAACACAAGCATAAAACCAGTAGAAATTAAAAGTGGGAAGAGCATAAACACAAGTAATGATGGGGAGAATAAATGAAGGTTTTAAGGGCGCGTGAGGGAGTACTTCACAGTGTGCGGCTGAGGGAGAGGGAGGGAAAAAAAAAGGGGGACGTCGCGAGGAGGGAGAAGCTGAGTCCGTTATCTAGGGTAAACACTGGCGTGTTAAGGCTGCTACAGCGGAGACCGCCGCCCGGACCTCCGTCGCTCAACGAATTTCACAGAATCTTGGTTGTTATGATGTTAACCGAACGGCTGAGGTTGTTAGTATAATCCCAGATGAATTAGATTCTGGGGGTCAAATGTTTTGTGAACATTTAGTTTGTAAATAAGCGTTGATATGATTACATATTTAATATTCTAATTATGCTTCATAATTATTCGATATCATTTGTTGGGCTTTATGGCCAGCGACCTATAAGTAAGGTCATTAGACCGTCAACCCTATATTCGTTATCACAGCCTTATGAAGCTTTATAGAATATTTTTCTAGTAATATTTCTAGTAATGGAGCTTTTATTGCGGTACACTTCAATTTTAAATTTGTTTTCTAGAAGAATACTCCGGAATATTTCTTGCATATTTTGCCAGTTTCCTTAAGAATGAATTTGTAGTAAAATCTCCGGATACGTCATACTTTTCATGCTGAATAAGACTGTGGAGTCCACATGTCTTGGAAACATTAAATTCCGCAATTAAACTCTGAAACATTACGTTTAATACTTAATGACTTATCAAGCCTGAAACACTACACTGTAGCCTGATAGAGTCTAACCTAGCCTAGCTTAACGCTACCTAATCCAAGCTAAACTTAACTGTATAAGGAGAAAATCCCGTCTGTGCTTTATGGACCGTTAACCATTGCCTTATATTGAAATTTATTCTGTTCCCACCTTCACCAAAGAACAAGGAAAAACGGTACCAGTAGGCCTGTAGAGGTTAATTGGTCACCACTTATAAGATTAATTGAGTAATTGCCTCTTACTGAAATGTCCTTTGATCTGTGAGAAATGATGTTTTAGTGTTTGTCGCGATTGATTTAAATTCTGGAACATTCTCCACTTCACTGCTGTTGACGGATATTAGACGAGAAATACAAGTAAATATTAAGCAAAAATAAGTTACTACTTTCCATAAAAGTGACAAACGTTGATGATCCAGCAGAAAATCAGTCCCAAGCTACCGTTTTGTTGACCAGTTCGGCTGTTCCCTTAAGAGAGATGTTTACGGATCACCGACATTTGATCTGGTCCCGTTCGTCTCTGGTTCTGACGTAGAGCAGCGAAGACCATCAGAAACGATCGCTCATCTTAACCGCCGTAACTGCCAAGCCTTCATCATTAGTTTCAAATTACAAGCCAAAATCTATCCTCCAATCAAACAAAAAAATAAAAATCGTTTTTATTGCTTGTTTGGTTGTGTATAATCCTCGGGTAAACTTTTATCATTCTTTAGGTGTAAAGAAAATGTTTACTTATTAATTTAATCATAGGAGATTATTATACTATTTGGCGGGTAAAGGAGGAAGGTAAATCAATACTGGTGGGGATTAACCACAGCTCGTCACCTCCTGTGAATAATTTTTCAGCAAACATGGCCAGTGCAGAGATACGAATGGGAAGGGTCAAGAAGCAGTTCTTGATTAATATATATCGTAAAATATAATCTTATTCGATTACCATGAGTAACTGAATAGTCATTTCCTAATTAGAGCGATCATAGACGAGCGGTTAGCGTTCCCAACTATCCCGCAAAAGGTCCCGGGTTCGAGTCCTTGCTATTGAAGGGTATTATGTGTTACATGAAAGTGCGCGTTCATATGCACTATATTTGTATATATATATATATATATATATATATATATATATATATATATATATATATATATATATATA
>JAYMFT010248354.1:0-10945 GCA_038088735.1 Panulirus argus
ATAAATTCAACTGCAATACCATCCAATCCTGCCGCCTTGCCGCACTTCATCTTCCGCAAGGCTTTCACCACTTCCTCAGTGTTGCATTAACCAATGAGTAGCTGTATTTCAAACGTTTCTTGGCTCCAGCTATCAGGGATGAGTGAAGTGGGTATAGTAATGCTTGAGGTCTGATAAGCTATGTGTACAATCTTGTGATAATTTGAATTTCTTTGATAATTTTAGGACATCAGTAACACTCTATGCGATTATAGGCAAGTTTAAAACTCTTCGTAAATCTATGGCTTTAGTTTTTAAGATTCGAACTCCGTGCCGGAATTACCGATGAAATATGTTAACGGCTTCCACGACCGCGCCCAAGGGCGTCCGGACCCGCAACTCGGTGGAACTGATGTTAATGGCTGCAATAGACTAGCATCCCTTAACACTAGCAGGGGCTCGCTCAGACTGTAGGACTACTGCTCACGGGACATTCTCTCTCTCTCTCTCTCTCTCTGACCGGGAAAGTCTCAGAAATACGTCCACATCGCCAACACCCAACATCCGTGGGAACAACGTTGTGGGGATGTTTTTTCATTCCTTGTCATCAAAAATAATTTACTAAGAAAATTATTAGTCGAGTTATGACAATTATTGCTTTTGCAGTTGGTTATAATTCACACTCGTTATCATATGATTTTATTGAAAATGATTGTCAGATGAATGCAATTATCTGTAATATAATTTCAAGGAATTCTTACAATTGCAAGTATCCTGCAACAGATTCTTGTATATGAATATTTAATAATGAGAGGCATCGAAATATACTTAAAACACACACACACACACACACACATACACTTTTGAACTTTGGATGCCATTACTGACTATGAGTCAACACGGGCCCGCCCGGGGTCGGGCCCGCGTATGTTCGAACTCTGGGCGCGGCAGTCGACCCAAAGCCAATCCCGGGTGATCATCCTTCCCTCGGAGCTGGTCGATAAATGGGTACCTAGCAAAGGCTGGTGTGTGTGTGTGTGTGTGTGTGTGTTGTGTGTGTGTGTGTGTGTGTGTGTGTGTGTGTGTGTGTGTAGATACATAGGAGGAAAGACATGGTATATATATACAAGGTTAAGAGACGGGGCAACACGAGTGTAAACCTCTCTCCTCATAACACACGGTATCTTATGGTTGTCTCTTTAAGCTGTGTCTAACTTACAACTATACCCTCAGCTTGACTACGGCAGCTTATGTTGTCTCACCGAGCAATATCCCCAGCTCGACTGCCGGAGCTCAGAATAGACCGCCAAGTCCCGAAGTCTGGCAGTGTCGTCGTCCGTTGCCCAGGAAAACAAACTTGTGTGTTCAATATTCCAGGCCCTAGAGGAGGAGGCGCCCGGCTCCACGCCCTGCCCTGCTGTGTTTCCAGGCAACGCTGGAAGAGAGAGAGAGAGAGAGAGAGAGAGAGAGAGAGAGAGAGAGAGAATCAGCCCAAGACGAAACACAAAACCAAAATCCCCTCACCCGTGAAGAGGGAACCAGTGCTCGGACACGTCCCTCCCGGCTCAGATCTCCTGCCGGAGGCTTAGTTCTCCAGCCCTGAAGCAGGCGTATGGGGACTACAAACTGGCGTGTATGGAAGTGGTGTCGTGCTATACGGAAATCTTGGGATCCGTCTCTCTATTTGCTTATCTCTCTCTCTTTCTCCCTTGCTCGCGTCTCCCTCACTCCTTCAAGGGCTTAACTCCTGCAAATTGCTGGCTAGCTGCACACTCGTATGTTGATGGCGACCTGATCACCTCTGCGGCGATTGTAATATTTCAGAGCCGAGGTTCTGGTGGGATGAAATGTGGATGTTGTGGAATGCCGTAGCCCGCGGACGCTCGATGTGTCGGTGACCTTTGGCGTGGGCGGCTGACGCAAACGCTGCGCCTGACATTTCGTTCGTCAAACTTCATGTCGTTGTGCTACGGGGGACACACCAGTAAACACCATCTGTGGTGAAAAAGAATGGTCTGCCTGCCTCAGAAAAGCCACACTAATGACTCTTCCACACCGGTGACATGAGTCCCTCATGTGACGTGAGCCAGCAGATGAACGAGGAGGACCGTGAGGTACGTGGCCCTTTGGTGGTAGTCCTCTACACTGTGGCCCTCTGGTGGCGGTCCTCCACACTGTGGCCCTCTGGTGGCACAACGTCAGACTAGGATGCGTACCTCAGGAACTACAGTGACTTCTGTGGTGGGTTCTTGTTTTCCTTAACGAGGAAAACTCAAAGCAACACACGTGTAGTGTCCTAATATGCCATCAGATGGTACTATATATATATATATATATAAAAGACTATTCTGGATATATTCTAAAAATGGTTAACATGCGTATAAGATCTTAGATAACGCGAAATAATACTATTTTATTTTCATCTCGTGGCATATATCTATAACGTCACACAAATGTCCCCGGGCGGCTCACAAAGGAGAGGAAAAATATTTACAGATTATCCCGCAGCATCCGACAGCGGGAGCTGAGTGATGTGTGCTGTTCCATTCTTCTGTTTCTTTCTCCCGTTTCACGACATTTATCTTCAAAACTTTTTTTTTTCCTCCGAATTTCTTGGTATGTATCTCTTTTTCTCTCTTGACGCACACTGTTATGTATTCATGAACACTTGCATACAACACAAACACACACACACACACACACACACACACACACACACACACACACGTAAGTCTAAACATACACACACAGATGCACGAACACATACAGCTAAATGTAAATGCATATTTAATCATACATGTCCACAGGTAAACAGACAGAGAGACAGACAGACACGCCACTACACCATTGGTTTCCGTGTGCAGTGGCTTGCGCCCCTGACCATGTTTCATGCACGGGCCACGCCCGAGTTTGAATCCTTAGGGTAGCAGTCGGCCCGAAGTCAACACCCCAACCGTTTATCTTCTCGTGGTAGGCTAGTTAACCTGTGACAACTTTTAAGTCATTATACCAGTCTAGTAACGTCGACTGCGAATAAATGATGGTAATATTCAAGAAATTTTTTCAACATATAGACGTTTAAAAAAGTTGTGTTACTAAAAAAAAAAAGGTCAAGAGATGGGACCCCACAAGTGTACCAGGTACCACTCACTCCCCGTACAGTACAATTAGGAATTACAGAGGAACAAATTATTTACGCATGGTCAAAGACGTAAATTGTATTATTCCACCGTGATATTATTCGCATGAAAATGTAGTGAAGAAGTGAGTGTGTCAGTCGTACACGACAAATGTATATTACACATGGGCAAAAACAACCATATTGCTCTTGTTAATGATACAGAATTAACTCCAGCTAGGTCAGCAATTCTGCGTTTTACAGAACCATTCCGTCAGAATTTGTTATGTAACAAATACATTACCGAAGGACCGAGTCACAGACTAAATATAATGGAATAAACAATAAATAACAATCGAATTAAAGTTAAATGATAATGGATTTAAGGTTAAATAATCTATAATTATTACACGAGGGAATTCCTACCAAAGCGATTCACAACGTAATATAATTTTTCTATGCTATTTCGATTACATATCTTCCTAAATCGAAATCTTTGTTTATTGTGATTATTGTATGTATTATTTGTATGTTAGTGTTAGAGGGGTTTACACTCGTGTTGCCCCGTCCTCAGCCTTATCTATTTGTACCATATATTTACTAGTATGTGTATCCACACACACACACACACACACACCAGCCTAAGTCAAGTACCCATTTGTCGACCAGGTCCCCCAGTAGGGGAGGGTGAACACCTGGGTTGGGTGTGGGCCGACTGCTGCGCTTAGAATTCGAACCCATGTGGGGTCAAATCCAGGGAGGGCCCATTTTGACAACAACACCATGCAGGCCCGTAAAAAGAAAAAAAAAATGAAAGGCACACACCACCTGTTCTAAATATACTCTGAGTCACACCACGCTTGATTGTGTAAAGGTTCCCCTGCCACACTGCACCATCTGGAGTAAGTACACCCTTAGTCACATCACACAAGCTGGTGTAAACATGCATTCAACCACACCATACCAGCTACTGCAAATATACATTCAACTACACTACACCAGCTGGTGTAAATATATCATAAGCAACACCAAATCAGCTGGTGTAAACATATATTCAACCACACCACACCAGCTGGTGTAAACATACTTTCAACCACGCTACACCAGCTGGTGTAAACATATTGTCAGTCACATCATACCAGCTGGTGTAAACATACTTTCAAGCACACTACCCCAGCTGGTGTAAATATATTGTAAGCCACACCACATCAGCTGGTGTAAACATACCTTCAACTACACCACACCAGCTGGTGTAAACATTCTTTCAGTCACACCACATCAGCTGGTGTAAATATATTTTCAACCACAGTACACCAGCTGGTGTAAACATATTGTCAGCCACACCACACCAGCTGAAGTAAACATATATTCAACTACACTACACTAGCTGGTGTAAACATCCTTTCAGCCACACTACACCAGCTGATGTAAACATATTGTCAGCTACACCACACCAGACAGCAGCTGGTGTGAGCATAAATTTCGCGACCCTGGGCCTTGCTAAATTAAAATGTCATTTTGGGAACACTGCCACACATATGTGGCTCTATGTGCAACTTTGGCAAAATTGTTTTTAACTCGCTTGTATATATAACTGACACATCCGCACCACCTGGCCTGTATACAGCTGGCAACACTGTACCATCTGGTCTTCATATATTTTCTTTTTCTAAATGGCAACAGCTGCTTTATAAAATAGCAAAACACTTTAGCAGACGCTTGGAGCGTTAATTTTGCGACCTCAGCGACATCTGTTCTCTATAACAAAAGTTTACGCCATAAATTTGGAGTTCGCTTTCGGGCTTGGTTCTACCCTGCTTGTAAAAAGTATCAGAACTATATACGTATTTTAAGGCCACCATTTTATGCCACAGTTGTTCGAGAACGCATCCAAAGGCAACGTAACAAATGAGAAGGCTCTATAATCTTAATGATCCACCTGTTACATAAAAAAATCTTAATGGCTGGGAATTAAGTTACCAAGATTCCAACTCTGAGCAGACTAAGTCAAAGTTGAAACAAGCTATTTCCCGCGCCTGGCAAAAACTCCGTGTCTGGGGGGTCCCCATACCACTTAGAAAAATCCGTTCGTCCCCATGTCTGGCAAAAATAAGTGTTTTTAGGACCTCATGCCTGGCAAAAAATACGGTGGGGTTCCCATGCTTGGCAAAAGATACGACCCCCATTCTTTCATCATTACGTCGTGGCCTTCCAGAGGTCATTATATTGTGAGAAAAGACAGAGAAACAGAAGGATTTGTGCGTGGCATTTATGGACGTGGATGAAGCATATGATAAGGCTCTTAAAGATACTTTGTGGAAGGCATTACGAAAATATAGTGTGGGAGGAAAGCTTGTAGAAGCAGCGAAGAGTTTTTATCAAGAGAGTAAGGCATGTGTGCGAGTAGGTAGAGAGGAGGGTGAGTGGTTCTAGTTGAAAGTGGGTCTACGTTAGGGGGCGCGTGTTGTCACCATGGCTGTTCAATTTTTCATGTGAATGGGACGGTGAGGGAAGTAAATGTGATTGTCCTGGATAGAGCGAGGCGGGTATGAAGTCTGTTTAGGGTGAGGTGGCCTGGGAAGTGAGTCAGTTTTTCTCTGCTGATGACACTGCGTTGGTGGCATATTTGAGTGAGAAACTGCAGAAGTTGGTGTCCGAGTTTGGTAGAACCCATGAAAGGAGAAAGCCGAGAGTAAATGTGAATCAAAGCAAGGCTATTAGGTGTAACAGTGGAAAGACACAGGTTAGCAGGGGTATAAGTCTTAAATGGAGAAAGCGTGGAGGAAGTGAAGCGCTTTAGTTACCAGAGAGTAGACATGGCAACAAATGGATCCATGGAAGCTGAGGCGGGTCAGAGGTCACGAGAGAGACTGCTAGAAAAGCTGGAAACAATCCTGGATCATCCAGCTGACTATAGTAAGAGGATGAAAAATTCTAGTGGTACGCAAACGACGAACCACAACGCTTATCAAACATAATCCCTCCCGACCACGAAACCCGAGGGTTTGGTGGATCAGCGCGATGATAAGGACGCCCCTGGGGGTAAGGAGCTTAGGAAAGCGGTGTGTTGCTACTTCTGACTCGGGAAGTCGGAGCACGAAGATTAAAACATTCTATTGTACTTTTTGTGTAACATTCTCGCTAAATACAAAGTTCATGAGGTGTGGGTGAACTTCATCGACCCTCTCTCTCTCTCTCTCTCTCCACCATTTTGGTTTTCCTTTCGTATCTTCCTCTTCCATTTGCCTCTCTCTCTCTCTCTCTCTCTCTCCCACCCAATACACCCTCCTTTCCTCCATGACATAAAATAAGCATGGATCACCGCCGCCACGCCCTCCCCACTCACGCCTCAGACAAGAATTATGGCATGGCTGCCCGAGACCCTTGCTCTACCATCATCTGCAGCAGCAGATAGTGACCGTCCCTCTGCGCCCCCTTAGTATCGACTCCTTCAGCAGTGAGGAACGTCGCAGTCCGGGGTCTCCCCAAGAGACAGTTCCCTAGGGCGCTAAAGATGATGTCGACTGATTCAAGATAGCAAATATGAGAAGAAAAAGCTTTGGAAAATCCTTCGCACATGTAATCTTTGCCCCGTGTGTTCCTGTGTTCCGACTTTAAGCTAGATAATCCTCTCCATTTGTATCCATAACTACAAGCCATAACCGGCAATACACTAAGATGCTATGAGAGCCTGAGTTATTGTAGTCACAGACGGAATAGATTTTTCGTCAAGTTAAAGCTAAAACCTTTATACTTGACTCTCTCTCGCACCAGTAGCGAGGGATGATCACGACGCTACAGTTCTTCCGGGGTATTTCTCAGACCAGTGATGGTTCGGAGGCCACTGGTGAGCCTCAGTAAGGCCATCGAGAACTGACACGGACCCTAGGGGAAGGCCTGGGGTTGTATGGCCCGGTAGGACCATCCCAGAGCGAAAGGGGACTGGGAGGCATACGTACGAAAAAAAAAAATGGCAAAAAATAATAATCTCTGTAAAATTGGTTTACTACTTATATTTTCTGTTGTTTGGTCACTTTATGAATATTTTCAAATTTCATTTCCCCTCGTCTGGGCCCTACCAGAAAAGGGCCAGGGGGAACTAAGGAATTTGCCTCTGTTTCCCTTTCCTCCTGTTGCAACAGATACCTTCAGATTCTAGATGTGATCCAGCCAGACCTTTGGTACAACATTGCCATTAGGGATAGAATCGCACCCCCATCATCACTGCATAAAGAAAAAAGTCTGCATGACGATGTTGCAGGAAACCTTTTGTGCAAAGTGAGAACTCTACGTTTATGTAGACATAGCTTCAATCCATATAACTTGGTGGAAATTGGTTTCTAAGTGTGTTAATAGATAGTGTTTTAATACTCGTTTGAGTGAAGTATCTGAAACTGCAATGGACTCTCTTCACACACACATGAGTTGGACCAGTTCACAATACATCACAAAGCATCAAATTATCTCCAAAAAATATTGGCTCCAAGAGTTGATAGATGTCTTGGGCCTTTGGCGTTGGGAAACGGAACCGTGTGTTTTTCTTGAAGATTTATGACGAAAAAGAACTGTCACGAGGTCGAGTTTCCTTGATATCATATACTTTGCATCAACACTAGAGGTAATTTAGCTGTTCTGGATCAGTTCTTGTTTCTCGGAATATGTTTACTCCCATCAACAAATGATCTCTGATGGTCATAAAACGCTGATTTCCACTGGTCTATTTTATTCCAATTTCTAATATCTTTTGCCTCTTGGTAAAACGCAACGTACGTACATTCTTCACATCTCATTTCTACCATTCCCTTTTTCTTTATAAGCACCTAGACTATTACGATACATCTCTAAGAACAGTGTGTGTAAAACACACAATCAGTACATTAATTCTCACAGCATACTAATGCTGTATAAGCATTAAAGTTTTACTATATGCCTTAGGCTTCAGCATGAAATCTACCGTCTTTAGTTAGGCAAGAGGCAGATGTCAGAGGGTGATCTATATAACACAACTTTTACAATTGCAGTTCTCTAAACTGATGTTGATTCTCTCTCCTTATTATAAAGGTATTCATTCAAACCTCTGCTCTCGGTGAGCTGTCTGCATACGTCCCTGCTGCCAAGTAGGCTTGGGCCTGAGGCACGCGCCGGGCCGCTGCTTCCCACAGTTTTTAAGTAAAGACCGGCCACTCGAGGACTGACCATTATGATACTTTCCTCTTCCCTCAAACAGCTAAATAGCGGAATACTCTTCCTTCTATCGTCTTTCCCCTCTTCCTATAACCTTTCTACCTTTAAAAGTCAGATCCACACACATCTCTGCGGAGGCCTGAATAATTTCCACATTCATTTTCCTCAAAGTCTTTTTTTTCCCTTCGTTCTTAAGTTGACCTTTGGTGGGCGGCCATGTTTTGCCCGTCGCCATAAAAAATACAAATTGAGAAACTTCGCTCGACGCTCCTCTCTCTCCCCCCACATAAGCCCGGTGGAAGTAAATGTCACGCAGGAGGTGAAATGTTAAAAGCTGAACTCCTATCATTTACCAACATACCCGAAATCGTATTTGAAATATTGGTTCTGCGTAAAGGCAGAATACTACAAGCATTTTCGGTGTATGTTACAGAACTCATACCACATCTTTGATTGGTTTTGTGAGGAATTATCATCTGTGCTTTACGATATCAAGCGTACTCCGGAATAATTAATAACTCATATATTGATAACTAGGGAACTACGTAAGGAACGACTGAATTATTTTTCACGGCGGTATTATAGGAACAGTTTGTTGTGCCACTTAAGGCATTAATGCAACAGGTTATTGTGGTACTTAAGCTATAATGCAGTAGTTTATTTAGCCACCTAAGGCATAATGCAACAGATTAGTGTGGCACTTAAGTTGTAATACAGTAGTTTATTTTATCACATAATGTATAATGGAGTTTACAACTCCACTTAAGACATAATGCAGAGGTTTATATTGCCACTTAAGATATAATGCAACAGTTTATTGTATCACGATGTATAATGCAACAGCTTATTGTATCACGAATACTATATGACAGGTTATTGTATCAGCAGTGGTATAGTGCAACAGGTTAGCTCCTACCCAAGATGTGATGTATTGTACCTTTGGTTCAATACACCAGTATACTGTCCCATCTTATAAGGTAAACTGCAACAGGCTGTTCTACCACCTAAAAGAATCATTTCAACCGCTTATTGCGCGCTACGCAAAGCATAAGGCAACGCAGGTCTCACTGTCAGGAAGCAATTTGAACTAAACAAGGACACTGTTATGTTATGCAATATAAACTGATGGCGTCATATCTCGCTGCTCCTGCCGGGGTTTCGGCCAGGCCAGAGCCGCAGGGCCAATAACCTGTGAGAGGGACCATGAAAGCCACAGCGAGGCGCTTAATGCTGGCCATTCCTCAAGGGGCGTGCAGGAGTGAGGGAATCATTTTTAAGTTTTTGGTGTCTTCTCTTTTTCTCGTATATGGAGGGGATGAGAGAGAGAGAGAGAGAGAGAGAGAGAGAGAGAGAGAGAGAGAGAGAGAGAGAGAGAGAGAAGGGAGAGAAGGAACAGAAACGAAGAAGTACAGACATAGAGACGAAATCTAGAACGGAGCAATGGACAGACTGCATAACACAGCGCTCGACCGACGCCGGAAAGGAACATGGTCACACCAGCTGACTATGCAGGTTCTGAAGGCACACACACACACACAGAGGGAGTTCCTCATCCACGGCGACTGTCGCTAGCACTTTGCAAAATCAGCGATCAAAACTCTCCAATAAGCGGGATCCGAAAAAGCCAGTTCTTCAAAGCATATCGTCAATAAAGCCTTCGAGTGTGATCAAACCGAGCCATTTCCTTAGTAGGGCCAAAGTTTTATCCACATTTATCATTAAAGCCACAGACGTTTAAGAGAGCAGCGGGGGTTCGTATGGGAAAAAGCCTGAAGGAACGACTTCCAGAACAATGGTGCATCGAAGCACGTACGTAAAACAAAAATGTCTGACGATGAACCTCACGCAGTACCTGGCTACAAAACGAACGTTGAACGTTTACAAATAACGTTTTCCTCATACCAGCTGCCCGTAAGAAATCAAATCATGAATAACTCCTGCTATAATCTTCTATGAAATGTTAGGCAAGAAATATCTATAGATTCTGTGTCATCTATAGCAAAATCTCCCAAGGATTCGGTGCAGTGCTAATAGTCTGCTGAGAGACAAATGAGAGGCACTCCGTAACTCTGTCAGTCTGTCTCTTTCGTACACACGACTCCAAGTGTCAGACAGGACCGGCGAGGCGGACGGACGGCCGGGTTACGGGGATCACGACTCAATGTTACGACTTTCCTGAAGCGCTGACGGAGAGGAACACGCTAGAGGCATCCTCCCCCACCCCCCTTTTGGCCTCTCACTCCTCTTCCCTCACTCTCACCTCTCCATCACCCTTCCTTTGTTACTCTCCATTTATTTCTCTTCCATCTCCTCCTCCTCCTTTCTCCATCATTTGTTTCCAACCTCCATCATTTTCCCTTCCTCCCTCCGGTTCACTTTTCTCCCTCAGTCACCTCCTCCAGCCCCCTCAGGCCCCGCCCGGGGCCCGTCAGCCGTGTGGACAAACAATAACAAATTTACAGAGACTTTTAAGTGGCTGGATATCCCCGCCTGAGGCACTCCCTGATGGACGTCCCATACAGCTGACCTGAACAGGAGGAGAGAGAGGGGAAAGAGAGAGAGAGAGAAGAGTGGAGAAAGAGAGTGAGGGGAGGAAGAGAGAGAGAGAGAGAGAGAGAGAGAGAGAGAGAGAGAGAGAGAGAGAGAGAGAGAGAGAGAGAGAGA